>JAUEKW010077584.1:0-12818 GCA_032274785.1 Ajuga reptans
TACCCTATTACCCTAAACTTCGGGTAGTGCCCTACCCCTTTATAGTTTTACCCGCGGGTAAAACTGACATCCATATACTCATCAGGGTTGTTTAATTTATTTAAGTTGACAGATTGTCTAGTTTGTTTGCTTGGTTGAGTTGTTTAGAAAGTAATTAATTTTATAAAGAACTTATACAACTATTTTTAAACAACATATTTTTGTAAGTAATGATCAATTACAAAAAAGAGTTTGAAAAAATTAATATCACTGAAATTAAAGAATTGTTTAAATTATTTAAGTCATTGTTTAAGTTGTTTGATTGGTGGAATCGTTTAAAAATAAAAGAAGATAATCGTTTAACTAGCTTATACAAATGCGTTTAAATAATGTTGTGTAATTAAGGGTCAATTACACAAAGAAATGGTACAAAATGAAAGAGCCTGTTGTTCAGGGCAATTTTAAGAGAAAAAAACATCAGCCTTGGCTTTATGTTCAACTTGTTGCTACTTAAGTGACAATCCCTTTTATCATCCAATAGTTCATAATTATTTTTGTAGATGTAGAATCATCTCCCCTATGAATCACTATATTTTATTATGGTGAGTTTTATCATTGAGAATGACTTATGGAAATGGAAAAGGAGTGAGGATGATGATGGTGGCAATTTAGTTAGATTTTTAATATTTTCAGATATGTTATATAAAGAGCTCTATTTTGAATACAAAGTCTGGATTGTTGATTCTTCACTGCATGATGTGGAGATGTGATTTCTTCTCCATGTCATTAATCAGTTTAAAGTTCCAATCCAAATTTAAATAGACATCTGCAATAATTGTTAGGTCTCAACTATAAAAGTATTATCCCATTTGTATTACCCTTGTGAATTAATATCCATCCGAGCATCTAGATGAGCTCGGACCAAACGTTTAGTCTTATAAATTAAGCTGCATTGGAAGACGATGTCCCTATCGATGTCATGCAACAAAATTGAACTATTATAATTTTGAGGTGCAAAAAAATTAAGTCAATGAGATGCCCAGTCCGTGGATTAGAGTGCGTAGGAGATTTTTTCACAAACCAACACATATATATTCTAACCTATATTGGTTCTTGATGAAGATGAAGCCGCTATGCTTTTCCTGGACAAACATGATCATTTGTTGATCGACAAGGCCCAAACTCGTGGCGGTTAATGTCGGCATTGGGCTTTTATTTACAAGTTCATTTATCTTGCTGTAGGTTAATTTATTTAATTAAGAATTGTTTTGTCAATTTGTATGGGTTTTCTTAGTAGTATATATAGGACGTCCTTGTACTGAATTGGGGCGAAGAAGTTTTTTTAGGGTTTTCCCTAGCAGCGGCGATATATCACAGTATACGTCGTATCAGTGGTAATCGTTCCGTTTATTCTATCCTGTGTTATCATGCTTCCGCATCAGTTGGTATCACGTAGCCGGTCTCCGATTCTGATCATGCCGCCTCGCCGCCAACCGCTAGGACCCGATACTAACCGGATGGAAGAATGCTTAACTCAATTGACACAACAACTTGCGCAACAAGGTCAATTGCTTCAGCAACTTGCCGCCGTCACTCTCGACGGTCCCGGCCCAAACCAGGCTAACCATCGCGCCCTGCCACCCCCTGATGTGCAGGTTTCATCCGATGATGAAGCAACGATTGATAATTCGTTTGCTCCGATTGCCCCGCATCAGGATCGTCGCCACAATGACAGCAATCGGTGGGAGATGGGCCTTTCAATTAATCTCCCCGAGTTCAATGGTACGTTAGACCCCGATGCGGTCTTGGATTGGTTAGTGGCCATTGAAAGTGTTCTTCACTACAAGGACGTTCCTGCAGATCGTCGAGTTGCCCTAGTTTATACGTATTTTCATGATCGCGCCGCGGCTTGGTGGTCTCGGTTAAAAGCCGTCCGCCGTTGTCAAGGGAAACCTCCCATTACCACATGGGAACAATTTACGAAACATCTTCGTAAAGCTTTTCTTCCCTTCAATTACCAGCGCACCCTCTACTAGAAGTTGCAATCTCTTTGTCAAGGATCACGCACAGTTGATGAATACACTCATGATTTCTATCAGCTTTTGGCCCGTAACGAGTTGTCCGACTCCAAAGATCAATTGGTGTCCCGGTACATCGGCGGCTTACGTATTCCTTTTCAGGATGTGTTGAATATGTTGTCACCCCTATCATTATCGAAGGCACATCAGTGTGCCATCTTATTCGAGTTGCAATTGGCCCATCGCTCGAGTGGTCCCTTTTCCCCGGGGAACCTTCGCCCATCTGTTGCACCTCCAATATCGGCCATGTGCCCAGCGACAGACAAATCTCCGGTCCCACCGCAGCCCCACCGTCCATCAGCAACCGCGTCTGTGGGTTCTTTTGCCTGCCCAGGGCAATGTTTTGGATGTGGAGAATATGGTCATCTTCGTACCAATTGCCCGCGCAGGGGCACCCGAGGAATTTTGATTGACAATATTGATGAGGATGAAACTGACTACCATGGTCCTCCAGTATATGATGACGCACCACCACAAATACATCTTGAGGAAATCTTACATGGCGATATTGGACCGTCTTTAGTCACTCGTCGCTCCTGTTTGGTACCGAAACAGCCTAAGGCGGCAGTTCAATGTCATGCCCTATTCGAGTCCTCATGCACCATCCAAGGCAAGGTATGTAGTTTCATCATCGACTCCGGCTCGTGCAAAAATGTAATTACTTCTCTTGTTGTTGATAAACTGTCTTTGCCTACTGAATTACATCCTAAACCCTACAGTTTATCCTGGCTGCAACGTGTTAACCATGTCACTGTTGATCGTCGAGTTTCGGTTTCTTTTTCTATTGGAGCTAACTATGCAGATTCCATATGGTGTGACGTCGTGCCCATGGACACGTGCCATTTGTTATTGGGCCGTCCATGGTAATTTGATCGTGCATGACGGCAAATGCAAATCTTACAGCTGTCTTCTCGGGCATTACATTCACCTTACTGCCGGCCATTCCTAACTCTCCCGATCTCAGTGTTGAACCTTCTGTGTTGTTGATGCAACCGATATCATTTTTGCGTAAATTGCGGGCTACAGACCGCGTCTTTATTCTTTTGGCTCATGATGTTACGGCCCCTCAAGATACTCCGTCGTCGGTCGTGCCCCTTTTGCATGAGTTTGATGATGTTTTCCCTGATGACCTCCCATCGTCCTTGCCTCCTCTCCGCGAGATTCAACATCACATAGACCTCCTCCCAGGGGCTCCTCTTCCGAATCGCCCACATTACCGCATGAGTCCGGCTGAACATGAGGAGCTCTGTCGCTAAGTTGAGGAACTCCTACGTAAAGGGCATATCTGTGCGAGTTTAAGCCCATGTGCTGTACCGGCTTTACTCATTCCCAAGAAAGACGGCCAGTGGAGGATGTGTGTCGATAGCCGAGCTATCAACAAGATAACTATTCGCTACCGGTTTCCGATTCCTCGCTTAGACGATTTACTCAATCAGTTAAGTGGCACAATGATTTTTAGTAAGCTGGACCTGAGGAGTGGATATCATCAAATTCGAATTCGCCCTGGGGATGAGTGGAAAATGGCCTTTAAAACACGTGATGGGCTATTTGAATGGCTTGTCATGCCATTTGGGTTGTCCAACGCGCCGAGCACCTTTATGCGCATCACGAATCAATCCCTCCGCCCACTGATCGGTTCTTGCGTGGTCGTCTATTTTGACGAAATTCTTGTTTATAGCAAGTCGGGCGGTGATCATTTATTACACCTTCGCGTGGTATTTTAGATTTTGCGCCGTGAAAATTTCTACGCTTCTCCTGCCAAGTGTAGCTTCTTTACAGGTTCTGTTTTATTTTTGGGCTACCGAGTTTTAGCTTCTGGTGTGGGGGTCGATGATCACAAAATTACCACCATTCGGGACTGGCCGACGTCAGCTACATTGACGGAGGCCGAAGTTTTCACGGGTTAGCATCTTTTTATCGGCGTTTTATATCCCATTTTAGTGCTATAATGGCCCCTATCACCGATGTTATACATCAAAAGAGTTTTGTTTGGACGAAAGATGCAGAGCAGGCATTCCTGTTAATTAAGCATAAACTTACAAATGCTCCTTTACTGGTCCTTCCGGACTTCTCCACTCCATTTGAGCTTCATTGTGATGCATCGAAGCTCGGCATCGGTTCCGTTTTAAGCCAGGGGGGATGGCCTGTGGCCTATTTCAGTGAGAAAGTGTCCAACGCTCGATCCCGTTACAGCACGTATGATCTAGAGTTTTATTCGGTGGTCCATGCCATTCAACACTGGTGGCATTATTTATTTCAACAGGAGTTCATCTTGTACACAGATCATAAGTCGTTAAAGCACCTTGCGACTTAAGATAATTTGTCCGCTAGGCATGCAAAGTGGTCTTCCTTTTTACAACAGTTTACTTTTGTTGTCAAGCATCAGTCTGGGGCTTTGAATCGTGTGGCAGACGCTCTCAGCCGGTGCCACAGCTTACTAGCTGATATGCGCATAGTTGTACAGGGTTTCGACAGGTTGGTGGATTTGTATTCGTCCAATCCATTCTTTGGTCCCGTTTTGCAGCGGCTAAAAAGTGGACCTGATCCCCATTTTTCTTTGGTCGATGGCTTCTTATTCTATGATTCCAGGTTGTGTATCCCTTCGGGGAGCTTGCGGTGCTTAATCATCCAAGAGGTTCATTGTGCTGGTCACCCGGGCCGTGATCGTTCTGCTGAACTACTGTTGCGTCGCTATTTTTGGCCATCGGCTCACCGGGATATGTCCCGATTTGTTGAGCGCTGCCGGATCTATCAAGTTTCTAAGGGCACCGCTACCAATGCCGGATTGTATATGCCATTGCCTGTCCCATCACAACCGTGGGTGGCGTTAAGTATGGACTTTGTCCTTGGCTTGCCTCGAACGCAATGAGGAAATGACTTTATTTTTGTTGTGGTCAATCGCTTCTAAAAAATGGTCCACTTCATCCCTTGTAAGAAAACAACGGATGCTCTTCATGTAGCCCAGTTGTTCTTTCACGAGATTTATCGCCTTCATGGTCTGTCGCTGTCTATTGTCTCTGATAGAGACGCTCGTTTCCTGAGCCATTTCTGGCGGTCGCTTTGGCGGCTGGTACAAACCGAATTACACTTTAGTAGTGCATATCACCCCCAGACTGACGGTCAAATGGAGTTCGTCAATCGGTCCTTGGGCAATCTCCTTCATTGCCTCGTGGGAGATAATTTAAATTCGTGGGATACCAAGTTAACTCAAGCTGAATTTTCACATAACTTGGCCTCTAATCGTATTACTGGTTTATGCCCTTTTGAGGTTGTCTATGCAACGCTCCCCCGCGCTCCCGTGGACTTACTACCCCTACCTGCTGCTCGCCCCATTGATAAGCGTGCTGAGGATATAATCACTGACCTCCAGCAAGTTCACGCCACCACTCGGGATCGCATAGAGGCTGCCAACCAGCGGTACAAGGCTACTGCAGACCAACACCGTCGTCCCCTCAGTTTCAACGTTGGTGACTTCGTTTGGGCCGTCCTCACTAAAGACCGTTATCCGCCGCACGAGTATAACAAGCTGGCAGCCCGCAAAATTAGCCCCTTGGAGATTGTGGAGAAGATAAACTCCAACGCATACTGCCTTCGTCTATCGAGCCACGTACGCACTTCGGATGTCTTTAATGTTAAACACCTTGTTCCATACGTCGGTGATACTTCCGATGGAGATGAAGCCCATACCGATTCGAGGTCGAATCGTTTCAAAGGAGGAAGGAGTGATGGAGATGAAGCCGCTATGCTTTTCCTGGACAAACATGATCGTTTGTTGATCGACAAGGCCCAAACTCGTGGCGGTTAATGTCGGCATTGGGCTTTTATTTACAAGTTCATTTATCTTGATGTAGGTTAATTTATTTAATTAAGGATTGTTTTGTCAATTTGCATGGGTTTTCTTAGTAGTATATATAGGACGTCCTTGTACTGAATTGGGGCGAAGAAGTTTTTTTAGGGTTTTTCCTAGCAGCGGCGATATATCACAGTATACGTCGTATCAGTGGTAATTGTTCCGTTTATTCTATCCTGTGTTATCACGCTTCTGCATCAGTTCTTCTCCTACACCTAGGTAGGAGTTTATGCAATATATCGGAGAAGAAAATTATTTTTCCTTGCTTCTTCCTTAAATGGTCGTACATACTAGGTAATACCGGTGGATTCTAACTTGCAACAAGGTCAAATATATGTAACAAAGAAAGACCTTCAGTCAGATGTGCACTTTCCTAAATTGAACTACAAGTTTGAATTCAATATAAAAATCAAATAAGGAGGTTTACACATTGTATCTGCGGATGAAAATTGCAAATAACGATTGCGAGAAACAAAGTTAAATTTTTGTAATTATTTTTTAATTCGAAAGCATAACATACTTGTTTTGTAACTACGCATACAATATTTCATAGACAAGCAAGATCATTGATCGACCGAAAATTTATCAAGGGTTTTAGGATCTAGAGAATATTTATAAACCCACACATATCATTGATGATATTATTGAATACTTTGGGATATAATGAATTATCAAAAGGAAAAAAAGCTCATAGAATATGATTTAGAATGTTTGAGGAGTTCACATGAGGATAGTTATACTAAGTTGCCCTCATATGCTCAAAATTATGTTAGTTATAATCCTTGTATTGTATAACATTTGGTGACGGATAATCAAAGTTGCTTCAAATACACTTTTTTTTGGCATCTTAGCCTTGTATTCATGAATTTCATTCTTTCATGAGGCCATTTGTTAGTGTGGATGACAAATTTCGGACTGGAATATATAGAAGTAGTATGATTGTTGTGATCTTAGAAACTAACACGCAGCACGTATTGATATAATTATAATAGAAGATGAAATAGCATTTATAATAGATAATCTCATTTGAGTCACTTGACTAGACCATTTATGATATATGTATGTGTGTGTATATTAGAAGGAAGACTTAATAGATATGCATATTAATTTGGATGACCTGGTAACATGGGCGAAGAACCAATCTGTGGAGTAATTGCTTTCTCCAATTGTATAGACTAAATCTGCATTGGGATATAATTCAGCATACCTCTCCCATAGTCCATATTGTCTGAACCTGATTCATCATGACTAAATATATAATAATTCTGTATATAATTCTTGCTGTACCATTTATTAAAAAAAATTATTAGTTATTTATATATACTATATATATAGCAATTAGAGAAATGAAGATCGTAATAAATAAATAAGAACCTGTCAGGATGGTTAATGTATAGTTTGTTGATGTATTTAGGATTTGGGTCGGGAACATAAAATTGTTGAGCGGTACGATCAGGGACGCCTATTTTCCATAGGGTTGCTCCACTCCGCGGGGGCTCGTAGATAATCTTACTTATATCAATCGAGCATCCTGCAAATATATATATTGATATTTTTATTATGTGTCAAACATTTTAACAATCCTTGTCAAATTTATTTTTTTAATTTATATTTGCATAAATGCATAATAAACCCTTGTACTTTAATGTTTATTTTTTACTTTTATCTTTTATTGTTAAATTTTTTGGGGGGCTCCCAGTACTTTTAAATTTTTACTTTTTACTTTATTTTTAGTTCATTTTTATATTTGCCCCTTAAGTCAAAATTAATAGTGAAAGTCCAACCAGCAAAGGTTATGAAATTAAAAGTACAAGGAGAACATGATATAAATTAAAGTACTAGTCCTGAAAAAATAAAACAAGAAAAAGTACGAGGGACAAAAACAAAAAATGAAGCATAAAGAGCAGAAGTAGAAAATCTGTACTTCCTCCGTCCTATAATAAAAATTATGTATCAAAACTATTTTTTTCCATAAAAAACGTCATGTTTAAAAAGTCAAAGTTAGTTATCAATATAAATTACTTTGATATCTTTATAAAATTTTGTTAATATTTTGATGACATCATGATATTGATGGGTTTAATAAATTATAACTGACAATCACCCACTTATAAAGGGTTGTACATTAACTAAGTTAATCAAAGAAGAAAAAAAAATTGTACCTTCATCAAACATTATTGTTTTTATGGCACGGGGGAAGTAATAAAATTACCATGGGCAAAAAGTATTTTCCTTTATCTTTTGTGTTAGGTATTGCTTCATCTAACTTGTCAAAACAATAGCTGGATTGCAGAAGTTTCCAGAAGGAGAAGTTTGGTGCAGCAGGTTTATTTCCCACTGCTACAGTGCTTCAAGAAACGGTTATAACCGTTGTAACAGAACTCCTCCAACGGCTAGTTCCTGTGATGGTTTTTTCTCTTCCGGTTTTCTGCACCCGGTTTCTACCTATATATATCAGATCCTATCAGCTAATCATCATCATCATTATCAGCAATCTTTCTGTATAAAACACTCCAAGAAGAGGGCGTTTGAGAGACAATACAGAGAGAGAAAAGAAGCAAGAAAAGAGTATCATCTTGAGATTAGCCAGAGTTTTGGTCTTGTATAGATTGATAGGTTCTTGGTGAATGATTGTACTCTGAATATCTTGATCTCAATAAAGGCATCAGTTGGCTCCCGTGGACGTAGGTTTTGTAAACCGAACCACGTAAATCAAAGTGTCCATATTTCTATTTTTCTTGCAAGTTCTGTGACTGCATATTGTGTTTGTGATTATTCTGATCCTTGATTGTCTTCTGTTATGATTTGGATCTGTGAATCCAATTAGTTTCTGTTGATTAGAAGGTTTGTTTGTTACATTGTGGCGCCGTCTGTGGGAAACTACCTTGCCCACATCGTGTTCGACATATTGCCAAAGAACAACACAAACATCAAACCAAGTGATTCTTGAATTTCTCTGAAACAGCAATCATGTCCACTGCAAGATTTGATACTGAGAAATTCTCAGGGAAAAACGACTATGGTCTATGGAAGATAAAGATGAAGGCTCTCCTCACACAGCAAGGCCTGGCTGCAGCTCTCAAAGGAGACAAAGGCTTTCCAGAAAAAATGGACCCATCTCAGAAAGAGGAAGTCCTGGAAAAAGCTCACAGCACACTGATTCTGTGCCTAACTGATAAGGTCTTGAGGGAAGTATCTAAAGAGCCTACAGCAGAAGGCATATGGAAGAAGTTGGATGAACTTTACATGTCAAAATCAATAGCAAACAGGCTCTACACCAAACAGAGGCTCTATTCCTTTAAATTCACAGAAGAAAAGAATCTGGATGATCAACTAGATGAGTTCAACAAACTCATTGATGACCTTGAGAGCCTAGAATCAAAGGTGGGAGATGAAGACAAAGCCATCCTGTTGCTCAATGCACTGCCTAAGCCATATGATCATCTCAGGGACACTCTCCTATATGGAAAGAAGACAGGATTAACTCTTGAAGAAGTGCAAATTGCACTTAAATCAAAGGAATTGCAGAGGATAAATGAGAGCAAATCTGGAGGTCTTGGTGACAGTTTGAGCATCAAGCAAACTAACTTCCAGAAGGGGAAGAAACAATCACAGGATTTTGCTAAGAGGAGTTTCAAGAACAAGACAAAGAACACAGAGGGAAAAGAAACCAGGAAATGCCACCATTGCAAGAAGCCTGGCCATCTAAAGAAGAACTGCTGGGAATGGAAGAAGAAACAGGCTGCAAAAGACCAAGGACAAGACACTCTGGACCTTACTACTGCTGATGAGGAAGCTCAGATCCTGAATGTATCTGAAGAAAAACCAGAAGACCAGTGGATACTGGATAGTGGTTGCAGCTTCCATATGTGCCCAAAACTGGAATGGTTTTGTCAGTATAAGGAGAAGGCTTGTGGCTCTGTGATGCTAGGAAACAATCAGGTATGCCAAGTCAGAGGCATAGGAGACATACACATCAAGATTCATGATGGATCTACAAAGGTCTTAACCCAAGTCAGGTATATCCCTGAACTTAAGAGAA
The DNA here is from genome assembly GCA_032274785.1 of Ajuga reptans. Taxonomy (NCBI): domain Eukaryota; kingdom Viridiplantae; phylum Streptophyta; class Magnoliopsida; order Lamiales; family Lamiaceae; genus Ajuga; species Ajuga reptans. Next base: position 9,950 of record JAUEKW010077584.1, read on the forward strand.
ATTTGATTTCTCTTGGAACTTTGGAAAATAGGGGATGTGTTTTTCAATCAAACAAGGGTTACCTAAATGTAATGAAAGACAACAAGACTGTCATGAGGGGGATTAGAAGGTCCAGCTTATATTATCTTGAAGGAAATGTCATCCTAGGATCTGTGAATAATACAGAAAATGCAGAATCTGTGAAATGGCACAGAAGACTTGGTCATGTCAGCCAATCTGGTCTTATTGAGTTGCAAAAACAGGATCTAATACAACACAAGGACAAGTTTGTAATTGAAACCTGTGAAACTTGCATACTAGGAAAGAGTAAGAAACTACCTTACTCAGTAGGCAAGCATACATCTACATCTCCTCTTGAATATGCTCACTCTGACTTGTGGGGGCCATCAAGAGTTATCTCTCTAGGTGGAGGCAAGTACTTTTTAAGCATCATAGATGATTACTCTAGAAAATTATGGGTATATATTCTGAAATCCAAATCAGAAGCTTTTGAGAAATTTCAAGAGTGGCATAGAGAGGTAGAAAATCAGATGGGGAAGGTTTTGAAATGCCTCAGAACTGACAATGGTTTGGAATTCATATCATCTGAGTTCAACAAGTACTGCATGGACAAAGGAATCAAGAGACACAAGACTGTGCCATCAAACCCTCAACAAAATGGTGTTTCAGAAAGGATGAACAGGACTATTTTAGAGAGGGTGAGATGTATGCTACTTGAATCAGGGTTGTCAAAAAGATTCTGGGCAGAAGCTGTAACCACAGCTGCATATTTGATAAATAGGTGCCCAAGTTCTGCCACAAACTTCATTACTCCTGAGGAAATATGGTCTGGTAGAAAGCCAACCTATGCACACCTAAGAACATTTGGTTGTAAAGCTTTTGCACACACCAAACAGGACAAACTAGAGGCAAGGGCTCTGAAATGTGTGATGCTTGGTTATCCAAAAGGCACAAAAGGATATAGGATGTTGTGCATAGAACCTGGTCAGAATAAGATCCTTGTAAGTAGAGATGTTGTTTTCTGTGAGGAAGAGATGCCTTTCAAGCCCAGAGAAGTATCTGATAAAGTCTATGAAGATCAGCAAACTGTCCAACCTATACCATCAAATACTCAACCTATATCTGATATAGCAGAACCTATGTCTCCTGAAGAAAAAGACCTGACAGAAGGTGAAGTGTCTGAGGAAGAGGATCCAGGCAGCTACCAGTTGGTTAGAGATAGAGCCAAAAGAACTATAAAACCATCTACAAGGTATTCTGAAGATTACTTGATGGCTTATGCCTTGGTTGCTGCTGAAGACCTGGATATCAGTGAGCCTAGAAGCTATAGTGAAGCTGTAACTTGCAGGGAGAGCAGTCAGTGGTTACTTGCTATGCAGGAAGAGATAGAATCTCTTGAGACAAACAACACCTGGGAATTGGTTAGGAAACCCTTGCATCAGAAACTGGTAACATGTAAGTGGATATATAAGAAGAAAGTTGAGGTGTGTGAAACTGAAAAAGTGAGGTATAAGGCAAGGCTTGTGGCCAGAGGCTTCACACAGCAAGAAGGAGTAGATTATAATGAGATCTTCTCTCCAGTAGTTAAACATGCCTCAATAAGAATCTTGTTATCTCTTGTTACTCAGTTTAACATGATACTTGAGCAGTTAGATGTCAAAACAGCCTTCCTTCATGGAGAATTGAAGGAAATCATTTATATGTCTCAACCTGAGGGATATATCACTCCACAAACTGAGGGAAAGGTCTGCCTTCTCAAAAAGTCCCTATATGGACTAAAACAAAGTCCTAGGCAGTGGTATATAAAGTTTGACAATCACATGAGAGAAATTGGATATTGCAGAAGCAAGTATGATAATTGTGTATACCTGAAGAGGGTAGAAAAAAAAAAGGTATTGTCATATCTCCTACTATATGTAGATGATATGCTCATAGCAAGCAAAAGTCTCAGTGAAATTAAACTATTGAAGTCAAATCTACAGTCAGCTTTTGACATGAAAATCCTTGGCACAGCAAAGAGAATCCTTGGAATGGATATCCTGAGGGAAAGAGATTCTGGAAGTCTGTGGTTAAATCAGAAAGTCTATGTTGAAAAGGTCCTAGAAAAATTCAATATGCATGAATGTAGGAGAGTTTCAGTTCCTCTAAGCCAACAATTCAAACTGACAGAGCTGCAAAGACCAGGAAATGAAGCAGAAGCAGCAGAGATGTGTAAAGTACCTTATTCAAATGTAGTGGGTTCTGTTATGTATTCCATGATATGCACAAGACCAGATGTAGCTCATGGAATCAGTGTGCTGAGCAGATTCATGGCCAATCCGGGTAAGCAGCATTGGGAAGCACTGAAATGGCTTCTCAGGTATTTGAAAGGAAGCTCAAACCTTGGAATTCTCTACAGGAAACAGGATGATGTTTCAGAAAACCTCTTATGTGGTTTTGTTGATTCAGACTTTGCTGCCAACCTTGATTCAAGGAGGTCTCAAACAGGCTATATTTTTACCCTATTCAATTCAGCAATTAGCTGGAAATCCATGTTACAACCTGTAGTGGCATTGTCCACCACAGAGGCTGAATTCATGGCTGTCACTGAAGCTGTCAAGGAAGCCCTCTGGCTTAAGGGGATTTTGGAGGAGTTTGGGGTGGTCCAAAAGAGTGTAAAGGTTCTCTGTGATTCTCAAAGTGCTCTGCACTTAGCAAAACATCAGACTTTCCATGAAAGAAGCAAGCATATAGATGTTAGGCATCATTTTGTGAGGGAGGTGGTAGAAAGTGGATCTGTAAAGCTTGAAAAAGTGAGCACAAAGGAGAATGCAGCTGACATGCTAACCAAGTCATTGCCTTTAGATAAGTTTAGGCATTGCCTTGAGTT
>JAUEKW010077694.1:0-12818 GCA_032274785.1 Ajuga reptans
TCGAAGCACGCCTGTTCGCCGGAGCTCTCCTAACTGCGGTGCTACTTTAGGAGAGACGAAGTCGTTTTACCTTTGGAGGATGCATGTCTTACCGGAGCACTAGTCGGGACGTTTTCCATGACTCGACGATTCTGCCTTCTTCATTTCTTTTGTTTATTTACATTTCCAGTTTTGGGAAAATACATTGTAACACTAAGGAAAGCAAGTAATCAAATAAGATAACTATAGCAAATTCTCAACAATTAAAAGCAAATATAGTTCTCAGTTCAGTTTCACCTGATTCTTAATTATTCTAAAATTAATTCAACGATCTCCCTCAATTACCCTAGACTCTCTATCTCTCGGGCTACAACAAGCTCTGTAATCCGGATTACCCCTTAATTATAATCTAATGAAATAAGCTCTTCAAAAGATCTTTTTTAATCAATTACCCTATAACAAGCTCTCTAGATTTAAATTGACAAAAGTCTTAAGACCTAGGGCACAATAGATAGGCAAAAGATTGAATTCATACGCTCGATTCAATTACTTTTGATTTACGTTATCCTAATAATAAATCACTAGTTGATACGTATGAATATAAACTTACGACAATTACGGATCACAAATTATATCCTAGCAAATTAACAAAAGAAAACTTAATCTAGGTGATCAATCTAAACAAGCATTCAAATATTAAATTCATATAAAATTGATAATGCAAATAGAAATAAAATTAGGAAGACGTCACAGAATTAATCTCAAAACAAATAATATTTCAGGATCCACATCCCTTCGAACTAAAATTAAAACTACCTAGCCATGCATCATAATGTCAAAATCTATAAAAAAATAAATAAATAAAACTAATAAAATAAAGGAAAATAAAGAAAAGGTCAAAAACCAATTTCCTCAATCCTGGACTTGCACATGCTCTCCCCACGCCTTCAATTATTTTCTTCGTCCATTTTGTGCGATAAGGAGAGAGCATATATAGGGCTTGGATTATTATGACTCCTCTTTAAAATAGGAAACAAATCTTTATTCTTGTGTCACAAGTTTTTTCATATAATGGGTCTTGGGCCCAATCACATTATTCTTTTATTTAGGTTGTATGTCTGCTTCTCCGGCCCAACTTCACTTCACACCATTAATTGGTCAACGATCCTCTTTCTTAGTCCAAAAATATTTCACACTCACTGAAATAAACAAGAAACATACAATCGAAGTATTTTGAATTAGAAATAAAATAAGTAGAAAAATGTATATATGCAAATGATAAAAGGCATTAAAAATATATATTAATCAAGTAAATTTATGCCTATTTTTCTACTTTATCATGGAGCCGTGGAGGAAGATGATGAAGAAACACAAAATCTGCTCCCCATCTTCTAGTTTTGGGAGAGTTATTTTGTTTCCAAGTTCCTACGATATCTTCGTCTTCAACATATCTTACTTTGCTCTATCAATAATCTCCTTTTCTTCCTATAAGTGTTAACTTCTTCTTCCTTATAGATGTAAGTTTTCATGTTCCGATTTTTCTTTTTGATGTCTTAGTTTTAGGAAAACGTTTTATTTCTCTTCGTACAACGAAAAATATTTTAGATCTTGAGTATCAAGTCATTTTAATCGAAGTAGTATAAATAATTTGTCGATCTTGTGTAAATTGAAAAATATTTGTAGATCTGGACTAAAATTTTGTAAATATGTTAACAAAACCTTAAAATCTCATATCCCCAATTTTTTCCTTTATAGATTCATGGTTTAAATAAAATCTTTAGCATCCCAGCTATAAAATCCCCACGTTTTTTTTTCATTATCTATAAACATTTTTGTCCACATTCAAATTCTAAAATCTTGTTATTTTTGTTCCGGTTTGAACTGGAAATTTCAATTTCCTCTACATTCAAGCGTACAACTACTTCATTTATACTGAAAGGAAAAAAAGTAAAAGAAAAATACGACAGAGAAAAGGGAAAAAGAAAGAAAGAAGAAACAGGCAAGTTCGATTATTGCTTTGATTTCTCCCGAAAATTGACCAAGAGATAGATGGTGATGCAAGCTCTCAGAATTTCAAAGCAACAAGAATGGAGAATGGAGGTTTAGAAACAGTTTCTCACCATGAAATTAGAAAATAAAAGAACTGAATCTCCTTCCTACAGCGGTGACATTTCTGTACGGCTCTTTATACTACACGATCCACATAAAAATCTCTCTGATTTTGCCAATGTTGGCTCTTCAGCCTCTTCTTGTGTAGCGGAGGTTGAGAAGTGCAGTTTTCCAAAGCGAAAAGAAATTGCGAATCAGATGTTTCTATTTGTGAAAACTGATTTTTGTATTAAGAGAAATAATAATGCAGGTTACAGGTTTTTATTAGAAATGTGAATGAAGCCAGTTGAATTTTTTAAAAAGGCAGTTACTATGAGGAAGTTTTTTCTTTAATTTTTGAAAAATTCGTAAGAGCAGTTTCGATGTGGATAAAGCGGAAAAGAATTAACATTAACATATTTAGTAAAGAAAATTGACGGGTTTTGTGGGAAGCCGACACTTGGCATTGCCTACAAAAGGGAGCTTTAATTAGATGTCAGATGGACATGTGACTTGTCATATTTTTGTTTAATAGTATATAGGGGGATTTCAGAAAGAGAGTGATACACTTTATGTACGTGTGGGTCTATAATTTTACTTTTTATTCACAAATAACATGTGTTACCCTCCATCTGAAATGTACAATGAAGTACTTTAGATGATTTAAATTCCTTAATGGAAGTGTATGTAAGTCTATCACTGTATTATTTGCAAAATGACCAAGACGTGCAGTTTTGAGTAACACTTGTGCGTCCTCATCACATGGATCTAAGTCTATGTAGTGTGTTGATCCAACTTGACGCATCTCAAATCTTTGCTCACTCAGAAAAGGAGAAATTTTATGTGTCCACAATAGGCAAGTGAAGTGATGCTAAAAAAAAATCTTGAATTTTTTTTTTAAACTTAATAATTCGTGTGTTTTCTTAAATATATTATGTTTTCTTATCAAGTTTTATATAAGTTTTTATTATCGAGATTTACATAAGTTTTCCATTTACAATCTACAAATTGGATTCAACTATTATTTGATATACCTTAAAAGTATTATCTTCGAAAGGAAGTTCTATTTTTTTTCCAAATAAAGTAAGTCTCTGAGAAAAAGTATGCGTTACTTTTATGTCTATCAGTAATAATTTTCCAGTAAAGATAATACTTCTTCAATAAAATATAATATCTTTTTATAAACGTTAATAATTCTTACAATTTTCACTTTTTGGGTTCTTATCAAGTTTAATGTATATAAGTTCTCAACATCTTTATAACCCTTATATTGATATTTCGTCCTCTACTACTTTTGAATAATACATTTTACCATAAAAATAATATTTTTTTTTAAAAGATATTAATCACTAAGAGTTGAGGTATGTGACACTGATGCAATTTTTTTTGTTTTTTTTATTTTATTTTTTTACTTTTTTTAGTTGAGCGTGTTTTTGAAATTCATTTAGATCGAACCAATGAGAGTTCGTAAATTCTACCTATTTTTTTAGTTAGATTTAACATGTTTTACGAACTTAGATCATATGTGGCATATAAGTCTTGTCTTCAATATCTGTTAAGGATATTGTATTTACAAGATTATGAGCTTTGTTTGGGAGAAGTTCTACAATGGAAGAATTATTTTCTCTCTTTGAAAGTGTTATGACTCCAAAACTATCATGGTTTGATGATCTGATCACATTGCAATGCTTAAAGATGTACAAGAGTGGGAAAGGAAGCTGCAACGGTTTTGTAACCGTTTTACTAGATTTCGAGAAAGCTTTGACAATGGTTTTATAACTGTTGTCAAAGCTCTAGAGCAGCTGTTTTGGAGGCTGATTTTCTTGGGGGTTATCTTTATCTTTTGACAAAGGTTCCTTAGAGTTAGTTGTTCTATTGCATTTGTATTTCGTATATAAGCAAGTGTAAGTTAGATTAGAGAAGTTAGTTAAGAGAAAGATAGTTGAAAAGTAGGCTAAGAACACACATTGGTAGATAGTGTGATTGCTTGATGGTTGATCATCTATTCTCTTGTAAAACTGGTATAATCTTCTTGTTATAGTGAAGCTCTCCTCTCACCTCCCGTGGATGTAGATCATTTTGATCGAACCGTGTAAATTGTATGTCATTACTCTCATCTTTGCAAGATTAATTTCTCACATAAAATCACAAAGCAACAAGTGTGTTTTGGAGTGATTTTGTGGTGTGTTGTTGTGTGTTTCTTGATCTGATCTCAACAAGTGGTGCAGTCTGTGGGAAGTGGCTTGAAGCTAATTCAGATTGCAAGATAGGGAGAAATCAGGATAGCACGCGTGGTGTTTGATCAATTTCCAAATACAAGAAACAACATAGTTTCATTTTTCTTGAAGAAACACTAATTGTCCTTCTGAAATTGACTTCATTATGTCTTCCACACATTTTGAAACAGAGAAGTTCACTGGGAAAAATGATTTTGGCTTATGGAGGATCATGATGAAGGTATTGTTGATACAACAAGGTCTGGCTGAGGCCTTGAAAGAACAGAAAACTGAGTTGAAGGATGTTGATCGAGTTGAAGAAGTGGGAAGAAACTCAAGAAAAGGCTCATAGTGCACTGATTCTTTGTCTTGGAGACAAAGTCTTGAGAGAAGTGGCACATGAGAAGACAACTTCTGATGTCTGGGCAAAATTGGAGAAGTTATATACATGGCAAAGTCTCTGGCAAACCGGCTTTACATGAAGCAAAAACTATACTCCTATAGGATTTCAGATGAAAGATCAATTGTTGATCAGCTGGAGGAATTTAACAAATCTATTGATGATTTAGAGAATATAGGAGTAAAGGTAGAAGATGAAGATAAATCCATTATTCTCCTGAATGCACTGCCAAGAAGTTATAAGAACTTGAAGGATGCAATGTTATATGGAATGTAAGATTCCATAACACTGGATGAAGTGCAATCAGCTCTAAAAGAAAAAGAGATGCAGAAATAAAATGAAGAAAATCAAGGATCTAATGCAGAAGGGCTTAATGTCAAACAATAGTTCACAAAGGGTTTCAAACCAAAGAAACTAGGACACGGCCAGGAGAAGTTTGCTCAAAAAAGAGCAAAGAACAACATGATAAGGAAGGCAAGAAGTGCTTTCATTGCAACAGGCCTAGACACTTCAAGAAAGATTGTTTTGGCTGAAAAAGGATACAATCTCAGAAGGAAAATATGCAAAGTGAAGCTGATGTTGCTGAAGAAACACAAGATCCTGAAGTTCTTAATATTATCAGCTCTCAAGTTCAAGATGAGTGGATTATGGATTCTGGGTGTTCATTTCATATGTCACCACACAAGAATTGGTTCAGCAGACTTGAAAACTGATTTGGGTGCAGTATTACTTGGGAACAATCAGAGCTTCAGTGTTCAAAGGATTGGAGACATCAAGCTGCAAATGCATGATGGTTCCATAAAAGTATTGACTGAAGTCAGGTCTATTCCAAAGCTCAAAAGAAATTTGTTATCTCTTGGTATGCTTGAATCTAAGGGATACTGTTTTAACTTTGAAATGGAATTCTTAGTGTAAGTAAGAACTCTAAAGTTGTTATGACAGGCATTAGAAAAAATAGCCTCTACTACCTTCAAACTAAAACTGTAATAGGTGACTTGGAGATTGTTGTTGATGATAATTCAAGAACCTGGCATATGAGACTTGCTCATATCAGTTAAAAGGGGTTAGATGAATTAAAGAAGCAGGGTGTAACATCCCGAACCCTTACCAATGCTTTCTATGTAGATGATTTATCTTAGTTATGTAGTTTTCTTAGAAATTCTTAGTTAATTATGTGATACAGATTTATTGTTACATTTAGTTTTGGCTCATTTACTACACATGTTCGAACTTATCATTGAAGATTGGATTACGAATTACGCTTCTATATATATGCAAGATAAATTTTCCATTTTTTTGATCTAGTGATTATCTATCCCTTACACTTGTTAACCCACAAACTCCTACTTCAGATCAATGAAAATAATGGTTCAATCCTGTTTATATTCTACAACCCAATTTCTTTAACTGGCAGCCCATCCTTCTTAAAATACTATAGGTTAAGTCTACTCGTATCACTCATCCAGTATATAAAAGAAAGGTACAAAAGATAAGAAATATTAAAATGTATTTCTAATTTATTTAGTATACATATAGAATTTGTGTTAGAAACTAGGGATATAATTTTAATACGAGTTATAGTCAAGTATTTATAAGTTTACGTGAATCTTTGTATATGTATAATGTAATCAAAATATTTTTCAAAACTATATTCATAGCTTTAATGGAATTTACATAACATACAATCACTCATTGTCAACCTTAAATTTTATTAATTGAAAATGCACATTATAAAAGGATATTCATTAAATATAGTTGGTATTATAATATTAAGCCTCAATTGTTGGACCCTTAGCACACCTCATGCTATCTACCTGATAAGATGCCACTCATCTCTCTCTCATTTACCCACGTTACCCCAATTCAATATCTCTCACACTTTATTGGATTGACTTCGTTTATCGCTTTAGTCTTTATCTTCATTTCGTCACCTTTTCATTTATTCCAATTTACATACAGATAAGGACAGAAATGGGGAAACTCCAATTTATGGTTTATAGACAAACAACAGCCACCGTCATCCATCCTCCTCGACCTAAAAATGCACCACCGTGAACAACAGCCCTTGACTATCGCTGTGCTCTCCACCGCCACTCAATATGTTCTTATCTTCCCCTTAATTCCAATCCAAAAATCACCACTAAGTAGGCGCCACACCTTCGACGGTCATGAATCATCATTCACTACTGTACTCTGATCTCTCAAACACAGTCTCCCCTATTTATTTAGCAGCTCTGTTTCTGAAAATAAGTCTGTTGACTTACCCTAAATACGTATAGCACAAGTCACCTCTGGGACTTTATCACCATGTCATCCATCGGAGCTCGCCGCAGTTCGTCTGTATCGAGTTGCTACGCCGGTGCGCGTAGGAGGAAGATTTATGGTGAGACATGTGGCATTAATTATTGATTTTACCATCTGATCATCTAATTAGTTTGGTTGTCTAGATTTGGATGTAAGTATGTATCATTTGGTCTGCATGATTTAAGGTGTTGGAATCCAATTATAAAATCCTGAACAAAACATAGCCACTCAAGCAACAATAATATGTATAAAAATGTATGCTTGAGTGTGTGTTTGTATAATGTATATGTTTTGTGTATGTTGTGCATATATGCATGTTATACATATAATTATTTGTATGTGTGTGTAAATAGGGTGTGTGCGTGTATCTATGAGTATATTTATATGCCAAGTATGCATGTATGCTTAATCATTAATTATGATTAGTTTGTTCCTAATTATTCTTGAGATAAGATTAGTATTAGTTAAGGCATATTTAATATCTATTTTCTGTGTGTGGGGTGTTGTAAGGGATATATATACACGTGTATATTATATTTATGGGTGTGTTAGGTGTGTGCATATGTGAGGGCTATGTCTATTGTCATATCCGGCATATAACTTTCAAAACTTATATAAAATTATATACTAAGAATTATTAAGAGCTGTTAAACTATGTTATGTAATATGTTGATAGGAGTCTATGGATAAAATTTAAAGATGTTTCGTTGAATTTATGTTTTTAATGAATTTTACAAAACAAGCTGATTTTAGGTGTAAAGTTGTCATTTTTTGCTTTAGAAAATAATTTTTATAAATTTATTCCTTTCTAATTTTGGAAAATTGTTTTACTATGTTAAATTATATAAAGTTAGGAGGCTATAATTAAAATTTCAAAAGTTTTCCTGATAAGTATGAATTTTAGTGAATTTTATAAGATACGGTTATCTTAAGACGTAAAAATGTCAGTTTTTAAACTCTAGTAGAAGATCAGTGATTAAGTGTATAGCGAAGTAAACTAAATACTAATTTATAAGTTAGGATCGTTAACATAATGAATAACATCATTAGATTGATGGTTATTACTTAATTAATTAGTAGATTATAATTTTCTGAATAAGAACACCTATGTTTCCGTGCTATATTTTAAATAATTATTTAGATTATAATTGGATTACTACTTTGAATATATCCACATGATAGTTGTCGGGGTGATCTAGGCTTTCGAGATGTCATCAAATCTAAAAAATTTAAATTAGCTGCAATGCAGTACAAAGAACGAATTTCAGATAACTGCTATCGGAGAAGAGGTAAGTAGAAATCCATCTGCAACTACAATGCTTGAACATAGTATATGTGCCTATTATTTTTTACATTGGATTCTAATATGTGCATTTTTATAGTTCTGCATAAAGTGAATGTGTTTCTGTTTATGAGCATACTATTCATGAGCATTAACATCTACAAGAGGTTGCATGAGTACATAAAGAAGTCAAAACAGCATAGTTCCCGAAATTGGAAATGTTTTGGGTTGGTCACCACTGGTACATCGAGAGTCTATATTATGTATATAAGGTCTCTCTAGGAAGGATTCCGTGACAGGCTTAACATGGGAGAGAATTCCTAGAGAGCACCTTTGTGATGATGGGTATGACGAGGGGTAGACTTTCCAAAGGATTATGGGGGCAGGCAGGGGGCGAACCCCTGGTGCTCTCGGGAGGATAGCTACTCGGTCATACCAACCATCTATTTTCTCGGGTGGACTAAAAGGGAGGAGGAGGTGCCCTTGGTAGTCACGAGTATGGCCAATGAGTGATATTTTGGGTGAGGTTTGTGCCAGTGAAGGGAGCCAATTTCCACCAAAAGATTTTCTCTTGAGAAAAGAGTTTCAAGAAATGATTTTATGCAAAACTGTGCATTTCACAAGTCAGTCGTATGTGTGCACTGTTCATGCATGGTTTCTGCTTACTGAGCTTTAGCTCATATAGTTCTCGCACTGTGTACATGGATGACGGCCTGATGGGCTCATAGTCTGGGTGTTCTATGTTGAGTCAGTGTAGTATGTCACGAGACTCGTATTGCATCTGGAAGTATTAAATTAGTTGATGTGTCAGTTTTGTTTATGAATTTTTTTTAAAGTCGCACATGTGCAAAAGCTATTTTGTGTCAACCTATTTCTTATTTTATTTTTTATTAAGTTATTGAGAATAGAGGTGTTACACAGGGTGTGATAACCTTCTCAGGAAATGAGAAGCTACAAACATGTGAAGATTGCATTCTAGGCAAGAGTAAGAAATTGCCTTACAGTGCTTCAAAGAGCTGCTCATCAGCAATTCTGGATTATGTCCATGCAGATTTATGGGGACCATCTAGAGTTAAAAGTTTAGGTGGAGGAAGATACTTTCTAAGCCTGATGGATGACTATTCAAGGAAGTTATGGTTTATATGTGTTAAAACATAAGAATGATGCATTGAGAAAATTTAAGCAATGGTGAAGGTATAACTCTAAAGTGCTTAAGGACAGACAATGGTCTAGAATTTATGTCAGAAGAATTTCAAAACTTCTGTAAAGATAAAGGAATAAAAAGACACAAAACAGTGCTAGAAATCCTCAGCAAAATGGTGTCATTGAAAGAATGAATATAACTGTTCTTGAGAGAGTTAGATGCATGTTGGCAAGCTATGGATTGCCAAAAGGCTTCTGGGAAGAAGTTGCTGCAACTGTAGCTTATCTAATAAATAGAAGTCCAGCTACAACAAGAGAGTTTAAAACTCCTGAAGAACTTTGGTCTGGAAAAGATGCTGATCACAGTCATCTTAGATTCTTTGGATGTCAAGCTTATGCTCATATAAGACAAGATACGTTGGATCCAAAGGCACTAAAGTGTGTTTTTCTTGGATATTCAAGTGGTACTAAGGCATACATGCTATGGTACTATGAATCTGGCATGAAGAAAGTTATTGTGAGTAGAGATGTTATATTTGATGAATCAAAGCCGCCTCTTCTGCAGAAAACTAATGCCAAAGGAAATACAAGCTCATGTTTACCTGATAATGCAAAGTTTAAGGTGGATCTAAATGAGAATCAAGGTAGTGTTCATTCAGAAGAGGAGTATTTAGAAGAAGAAGATGAAACTGAAGCTAGCTCTACAAGCCATCAATCTGCCTTAGATCTAAGTAATTACAGACTTGCAAGAGACAGAACAAGGAAGGTTATTCATCCTCCAAATAGGTTTGGTCAGTCAGATATGATACACTATGCTCTAAGTGTTGCTGAAGAAGTGAGTTTAATTAGAGGACCCAAAGAATTTTCAGGAAGCTATAAGAAGTAAAGAAAGCAGACAGTAGCTTATTGCCATGGAGGAGGAAATAGAGTCTCTGTAAAAGATTAATACCTAGATATTGGTGGAGAAACCTAAAAATCAGAGACTCATACGATGCAAGTGGATTTACTAAAAGAAAATTGAAAATGCATCTGAGAAACACATCAGATACAAGGGAAGGCTTGTGGCAAGGGGATTTTCTCAAAGAGAAGGTATTGACTATAATGAGGTTTTCTCACCTGTAGTCAAGCTTACATCTATCAGAGTGTTACTTGCTTTAGTTGTTCAGTTTGATATGCTGCTAGAACAGCTAGATGTTAAAACTACCTTCCTTCATAGAGATATAGAGGAGATCATCTACATGTCACAACCTGAGGGATTTGTTTTGCCTGAGAATGTTGGCAAGGTGTGCAAGCTTCAAGAGTCTTTATATTGGTCAAGAAAAAGTCCAAGACAGTGGTATAAGAAATTTGATGAGCATATGATAACGATAGGATACACAAGATTAGAATTTGATAGTTGTGTATATTCTAAAAGAGTTAAGGATATACCTGTGTCATTTCTGTTGTTGTATGTAGATGACATGTTAGTGGCAAGCTAAAGTCAGGATGAGATTAACACATTGAAGAAGGGTCTCAAGGCTCAGTTTGAGATGGAAGAATTGGGATGTGCTAGCAGAATTCTTGGAGTTGATATAATCGAAAACAGACAAAAAATGATGATGTTGCTCTCTCAAACTGATTATATTAGAAGAGAGTTAAATAGGTTCAATATGAATGAAGCTAACTTTGTTAGTACCTCTTGATGTTGGTTGTAAACTTACAGAAAAATAGAAGCCAAGTACAGATGCTGAGAGGAAACTGATGTGCAATATTCCTTATGTTAGTGTAGTAGGAAGTGTAATGTATACTATGGTGTGTAGCAGACCTGATATAGCTCATGTTGTGTCAGTTGTGAGTAGATATATGGCAGATCCTGGAAAAGCTCATTGGGAAGCTCTTAAGAGACTTCTAAGATACTTAAAGGGGACTTCTGAGTTGGGATTGGTGTTTAGACAAGATAGCACATTTACTGAAAATGAACCTTTAAAAGCTTTTGTTGACTCTGATTATGTGCAAATGAGGAAAATAGAAGGTCTCAATCTGGTTTTGTTTTCACCTTGTTTGGGATAGCAATTAGCTAGAAGTCTTCACTGCAGCATGTGGTTGCACTCTCTACTACAGAAGCTGAATACATAGCATTAACAGAAGTTGTGAAGGAAGCTTTATGGTTGAGAGGGTTGTTATCTAAATTTGGGATTGAACAAGGTTCTGTATCAGTGTTATGTGACAACCAGAAAGCAATTAGCTTGTCCAAACATCAAGTATTCCATGAAAGATCCAAACATATAGATGTTAGGATGCATTTTATAAGGGATGAACTGAACAAGGGTGCTATCAAAGTGATCCAGGTGCATACTGACAATAATGCAGCTGATATGCTTACCAAAACTGTTCCTACAGCTAAGCTCAAGTATTGTCTTGAGCTAATTGGTGTGTCATCTCATACATAAGAAGAGGTGAAGCTCTGTAATGGAGCTAGAATGGAGGGAAGAGGTCAGTGGTGTTCACTAGTAAGAAGGATGTTAGTTTTGGTGTCAAGGTGGAGATTGAAAGTGTTACGACTCCAAAACCATCATGGTTTGATGATTTGATCGCATTGAAATGCTTAAAGATGTACAAGAGTGGGAAAGGAAGCTGCAACGGTTTTGCAACCGTTTTACCAGATTTTGGGAATGCTTTGACAACGGTTTTATAACTATTGTCAAAGCTCTTGAGCAGCTGTTTTGGAGGCTGATTTTCTTGGGGTTATCTTGGTCTTTTGACAAAGGTTCCTTAGAGTTAGTTGTTCTATTCCATTTGTATTTCGTATATAAGCAAGTGTAAGTTAGATTAGAGAAGCCAGTTAAGAGAAAGATAGTTGGAAAGTAGGCTAAGAACACATATTGGTAGATAATGTGATTGTCTCTTGTAAAACTAGTGTAATCTTCTTGTTATAGTGAAGCTCTCCTCTCACCTCCCGTGGATGTAGATCATTTTGATCGAACCACATAAATTGTGTGTCATTACTCTCATCTTTGCAAGATTAATTTCTCACATAAAATCACAAAAGCAATAAGTATGTTTTTGGAGTGATTGTGTGATGTGTTGTTGTATGTTTCTTGATCTGATCTCAACACTCTTTTTTCTAAGATAGACTTCAAATGTATGAGTTTAATGCATTTAAGGTTACTCGATAAAAGCCATTCTAAAAAAATGAGGGTTACTCTATAAAAGAGTAAGGAAATGACTTAAAAGGAAAACGAGTAAAGAAATATTATAGGATATGACTATTTGCACGTCAAATATACCAATTTGAATCTTCTTCTATTATTGATATAGCATCTTCTACAGCTAGTTCACTAATGATTTTCTTTTTTTTTTGACAAATCGATAGATTTCATTCATTCAAACAAAAAATGGTCAAATGACCAAATGGTCCATTCGAACT
>JAUEKW010077805.1:0-12815 GCA_032274785.1 Ajuga reptans
ACACCCCCTACTCCCTAGGCCCCCAAAAACTCAAAGCCGTTCATCTTAATTCAAACATGATCTTTTATTATTCATATGATAGTATGTATCTTGAACGTGCCCAACTAATTTTTAGAATTTTTAAAATAATTTTTAGATTTGTTTTAATTTGCTTAATTTTAAATGAATTTTTAGAATTTTCAAATAATTTACAGAAATAAATTTTGTAATTTTCTGAATTCTAAATGAAACTTTAGAATTTTCAAAATAATTTTCTGGATTTTAAATGATTTTTTTTAGATTCAAATAATTTTAAAAAATAAATCTTTTAATTTTCTTAATTTGAAACAATTTTTTAATTTCCAAAATAAATTTCATATTTATTTTTAATTTTTTGAATTTTAAATGAGTTTTTAGAAATTTCAAATAATTTTCAGATTTATTTTCTAATTTAATATTTATTATAATATATATTTTTACATTTTGGCAAAAGTTGCCTATTAATTCATCCTACGTGGCACCCTTCTAAGTTGATTAGGACTCCACGTCGGATGCCACGTGGACTCGCCGGTCGGAGATCAAAGCACGTGACTTTTTACGTGCAATTTTGAATTTCTAGGCAAATTTTGGGCACAAATCGAACACTCTCTCGATACGGTGGGCAAAAATTGCGTTGTTATAACATGTTGGGTATAAAATGTCACCACCCCTTACTTGATGGGCAACTTCTGTAATTTTCCCTAATTATTATTTTTGCCATGCTTCTGAGTTCTGCCTGCATCACTTATAACCCTAGATGAAGCCACTGAAAATATATATTATTGTGTGATATTTGTTATTATGCTTCTGCCTGCATCATTTATAATCCTAGATGAAGCCACTGAAAATATATATTATTGTGTCATTATCGTGGTAACCTAATATGACTCGAGTTTTATTATAATTTATTGAGTTGACTCAATAACGACTCAAATCCGATAGATCTCAACCTCTAAAAATATTTTGCAGGTACATATTATACTATTGGATCGTGAAGGAAATTGCCGCTTTTAACTTGGATTGTGGCTAGAAGTGGATTTTAGCACGTGATTCCAACTCTGACATTGTAACATGCAAGGATAGGTGGAGGAAGTATCGTAGTTTGACCCATTCAGAATCAAGTGGTCCATTTCCCCTGCAAATATAAAGGTAGCCTTTGTATATTGCAATTTAATAGTTTAGGGTAAATTGATTCAAATGACTTGTATAATTACCATAATTATCAGAGTGTCCTTTATGCGTATGTTTGATACTTTAATAAAATGTTATGTAATTAAAAAAAAAAATTGATTAACCCCATCACTTGCTATAGCCTTTTGCCCATCAGGTGACGGGCGATGTGGCATGTGACGTGGCAGGCGACAGGTGACGTGACGTGATGTGGCAAATTGAAACTGACGTGACAATATTTGTTTGTGATGTGGCAATAAAGATTTTAAAAATAAGGAAAAATTCTTTGAAAACTCCTTAGTTTTAAATTAGAAAATTACAATTTTATGTATAAATTAATTTTTAAAATTTGGGAAATTATTTTAAAAAATCTTACAATTATTTAAAAATGTTAAAATAAATTTATAGAAATAAAAATAATTTTAAAAGAATAAAAAACTTGTTTAAAATATCTAAAAAATGTCTTAAAAATATATAATTATTCTAAAATAATAAAAAATAATTTTGAATATGAAATTATGTATAAATAATTTCTCTAATCTGATGTAGATTTATGTGGCTAAATAATTTCAGATTTTTATAAAGAAAAAATAAATAATGCAAAGCTTATAAAAAAAATAAGAAAAATATATAGAAAATAAATTTTATAAACTAAAAAAATAAGTTATCTATATATATAGAAAACTAAAATAAATTATGATATGATTTAAATATATATATATATATATTCTAAAATATATATATATATATATGTATTTATGTATGAGATAACTAAATACATAAAATTTAAAAATCTTTAGTTTAGATTAAAAAATTATAATTTTATCTATAAATTAGTTTTTAAATTAAAAATCAATTACTGAAATAATTTAATTTTTTTTAAAAAAATCTAAATTGAAAAAAACACCGCCGCCCAAAACCCCCCTCAGGCCCTCACCCCAAGGGGCCCAAACCCACCTTCGCCCCACCGTCGGACTACTGGCCGGAATTTCTTAAAACCGCCTGAAAGTTTCTGCCCTATTTTTCATTTTTGTACGTTCACTAAGACCCACACTTTATGGTACCATCTGAAATCTCTCGGTGAGAGAATTCTGGAACAATTTTCAGAATTATGATCCGAGCTTTAGAACTCCAGTTACTGCCGGTCAAAGTTCAGACCAAACCAATATACTCGAACCGATTTCAAAGAGTCATAACTCACTGCTCAGAACTCCAAATCTTCCGCGGTTGGTATTGCTGGAAAGGCCTTGACGAGAGATTTCCGGAGCCATGTCCCAATTGAAATTTCGAAGATTGCGTCTCTGGAAAAGTTCAGTCAAAATTTATGCATTTTTTAAATTTACTTTCTCTCTCCTCTCTCCTTCATCTTCCCTCTCCCTTTTCCGGTCACCATCGTCGTCGTGTCTACTGTGGGTGTGTGGGTGCTTGGATCATCGGTGAACGGATGGAGCTTCCGTCGGTGAGGTGTGGTCTGGCGTCTTGCTCTCCTTTTCAAACCAAATCAACTCAATCTCCTTTCAATGATCGGACGTTGCAGATTGGGGGTGGGAGATGGCGGGGGAGGGAGTTGGGTTTTGAGGGATTGAGCGGATTGATGTTTGACAATTTTGGGGGATTTTTGGGGTTGAGTTTTGAAGTTGCATAAGGTTTGAGTGTTGGGGAAGATGACCTTTTCTTTTTCATTTTTAATTTTTTTTATGTGTTTGAGCAAGAAAATGAATCTACATCAGATTTAGTGAGCCACGTCACCAGTGACCGGATAGATAACTGGCTATATGCGGTTACGGGGCATTTAAATCAATTTTTTACAACATAAATGTTAGTTTAAAAAAATGTCAAAAATAAAGGATACTCCGATAATTATGGTTAATATACATCATTTGAATCAATTTACCTAATAATTTATTGATGAGAAAGACAATAAAATTTTCATTGACGCCACCACCCAACATTTTTATTTATTCATGGCCCGCATCTTTTAACATTACATGTCTAGTGACTAGTAAAATTATGTATATTTTAACACATTCATTAACATGATATTTATCTCTTGTTATACACAACTATATTGTAGAGTTTTTATAAGGAGCCGTATTAATAATCCATGTTGTAAAATACCACATCTTTTTACTATAATAGTTCCAATATGAAGTAGACTACTTCCTCCTTATAAAAACCCCATAGTGCCTGAGGATCTACAGACATATGAGTCATATATTTGTAATTATGCGTTATATTTGGGTCATGAGTCATGAGCAACAGAAGATCTATAAAAACCCCACACTTCCTCCTTAATCCCATGTCTATTTTATATAACAATTTATCCTAGAATATGAGTCATATTTTTGTAATTAACAAGACTCTTATTTTAAATAAAGGAAAAATATATCTATAGAAAATGTTTGTTTTTTTAAAATAAATGTTGGGGAGTTACATTATTTCTTTTTTTCTCTCTTTCTTTTTTTATGAAGATGGAAATCACAATTTCATAATCTATGTGTCCCCCAAGAAACAAGTCCAATGAAAGAGGGTGTTTGGATAAGTTTATAAGTTCCTAAAAATATCTTATAAGATGTTTGAGAGCTTATAAGCTCTTGAAATGTATTTGGCAAAATAATATGTCAAACAACTTATAAGATATAAAAATAAGCTTTTAGAGCTTATAAGTTCCCAAAAAATAAGTTCCTCTAGTCCATCTTATTTTTTTAAGATCTTATAAATTGCACTCAAATTATACATACTGCAGACACATACACAAATACGCACACTACACACAGTTCACACATACTACACATACTTCACACATATTTCATACATTACACACACTGCAGACATTTCACATACACTACACACATTTCACACATTATATACAACACGCACATTTCACGCACTACGTACATTTCACACACAGTACACACACTTCACACACACTACACACGCATCTCACATATTACACATTACACACATTTTAGATATTTCACACACTACATACACATTTCACGCATTACGCACACTACACACGTTTCACACACACTACACACATATTTCACATATTCAACACACTACACACACATTACACATTCAACACACTACACACATTTCACGCAATTTACACACTACACATATTTCATACACTACACACATTACCCATACTCCACTTATTTCACACATTACACATACTACACATATCTTTATGCAGGTTGTCTGTTCGAGTGTTGAGTCAAAAGTTGACATTGATCCAATCGAGTGAATTTTTTTTCTTCTTTTTTTACTTGGTTTTTAAACCTACCTCTGTTCTTCTTCCTCACCTTTGTTTTTTTATTTTTTCCTTCTACTGAGACTTTTAAACAAGTCTGGAATCAATGGTATTTGGATATTCAGTTAAAGAAAAATGGTGCTGGCACCGTCCTTTTTTTTATTTGATGTATAAAGCGGTGTGATTTCTTAAAATCAATTCTTAGAAATATGTGCAGTGTGGGTGAAATATGTGTAATGTGTGAAATGTGTGTGGACTGTGTGTAGTGTGTGTAATGTGCGTAGTATGTGTGGAATGTATGTAATGCGTGTGAAATATGTGTAGTGTGTGAAATGTGTGTGTGAGAAATATGTGTAGGAAAAAAGTAGAATGTGAATGATTTGGGGACACTCAAAAAATTATCTCTCTAAGACTTTCTCTTCTCTCTAACAAACCCTAGCTTGCTTTCATCCCCCTCTTCCTCCCTTCCCCCCACGGCACCGCCTACCTCCCCTACCTTTTTCCAATAGTTGCTGGCGGCGTCTCGCGGCCGGCAACACTTTTGACCCCCTCCTTTCTTCCATCCTTTCTTTCTCTTGGATTTTCTGTGGTCTTTTTATCTTGTTTTGTTGACGCTTGCGTCAGTTGTGTTGAGTGGCGGATCTCCTTGAGCAGCGGCAGCGGCGTGTCCGACGGGAGGAGCAGTGATGGGGGTCAGGCCGGCAACGGGGCCAGGCTGATGTTCTTTGATTTCTTCTCTTTTTTCCCAGATCTGGCCTTTGATGATGAGCTTTTCAGCTTTTTTACGTTGTTACCCTCGTTGATTGTGATGGCACGAATGGAGGTGAATACGATTTCCGACGGCAGTTTGGAAGGGAGGAGGACTATTTAGAGCTTTCTCTTGCTGTTTTTTTTTTCTGATTTTTGTTGTTGCTGGTCTCATACATCCACGGTGAGAGATCCTCTCTATTCAGTTGCCTGTTTTGTTGGTAGGATGCTTCTGCATCACTGTGAACTTCATCTGGTTAGGTGTAGAGTTTGTGACTCCTTGCTTGTTTGTATTAGATTTTTTATTTTTTTTTAGTTCCCTTTGGGAGCCTAGTTTCCTTCGGGAAGGTTCTAGTTGCTCGTTTATCGGGTATGTTTTACAGGCATCTGGCCTTTTTTGAGTCCGTCCTTCAAGGATTGGGGATCACAGTTTCTAGTTTGGTTAACTTCGATTACCACATTAGGAATTTAGCTCTTTAGCTACGATTGTACATTTTATTTTGAGTTATATTCAAGTTTCTATCATTTTGAAAAGAAAAAAAATATGTGTAGTGTATGTAATATATGTGTAATATGTGTAGTGTGTGAAATGTGTGTAATGTGTGTCTAGTGTGTGAAATGTGTGTACTGTGTGTAATGTATGTGTAGTGTGTGGAGTGTGTTTGAAGTGTGTGTTAAATGTGTGTGAAACATGTGTAGTGTATGTAATGGGTGAAATGTGTGTGTAGTGTGTGTAGTGTGTGAAATGTGTGTGAGTGTGTGTAGTTTGTGTAGTGTTTGAAATGTATGTGTAGATATCTCTCCATACAATTGCATCTTTTAAGTTCTTTATCCAAACACTTTATTAACTTATAAGCTCTTGAAAAATTACATCTTATAAGCTCTCAAATCAATTTATAAGATGTTGGTGCTTATAAGATATTTGAAATAAGTTTAGTCAACCCTCTAAGTGTCCTATTACACATAGAACCTTTTTTCGGGACAGGACATGTATTGTGTTTCTATTTCATATTACATTTATCCTTCTCATTTCATATTGCATTTTATATGTACAAAGTCATATATGTTTTGGAAATATTACACTGAAAGAAGATGAAAACTTGTGTGTAGCTGTTATATGGATCTCATGTCATGTGGCGGGTCTAATATATAACTAAATCAATGATCAAATACTCGTATCCAAACCTTAACCTTATTTAAAAAATAAGATTTCTCTATACCACACGTGATAAGATATATAATGAGAACTTACCATACATAGTCGATCGTGAGAAGTTTAAACAAGTTTACCGTAGAAGGAAAGATTAGAGGAAAGATTGAAGATCGGAGGATGATTTTCTAATTTACATATGTTGCGCATAATTAGTTGATTTGCTATTTAAATTGATTGCTTGCCTTTCGTACTTGGGTTTTTGGCCAATGGGCCCGTAGGATTTGCTGATTAGTTTTATTCAAGTATTGCTAAGAGGGATGATAAGTTTTATGCAGAAAATTGTTTGAGATATTCTCGTTTACAGCATTGTTTTGTTGAGTACGCGTGAAATTTGTGCATTCATTCGAGTTTTCTAGATTACCTCGTCAAGAGGTTTCATCAATTGGCACCAGAGTCAGTCTGATATTTACGACTTTTGCGTGCAACAATGGTTTCGAACAAACAATATTTCGAAAACCTAGAAACAGAGATACGAAGGTTGAGCGGAACGGTGTAGACAGTATCACTCCGTATCGACGATCGTGAACAGGCGAATATTAGAGAGGGGGATTACCATAGACGGCGTCGGGGCGCGCGCAGCATCAGCCCTAGTTCGTACGACGGCAGGCGAGGCCGTTATCACGGCCGCGGAAGGCGCTATAGGCCTGGACACCACCGGCAACTTAGCTCGAACCATGATCAACGTGCAAGACCGTGCCGGAACGATGCGAAGGACAATCTGTTCGCCAACCTGGGGCCGTTCCATTGCGATGGATCAGAATCTGAGAACCAAGAAGACGAAGAAGAATCCGATAATTTGGAAACACGATCGGAATGATCGGTAGTGAATCGCCGAAGGGAAAAAGCAACCGATCATAGGCCAAAGGGAATTTGTCTGAATTTCCCTAAATTTACGGGTGACGAACCACGAGATTGGCTCGATAAAGCGGAACAATCTTTGACATCCAAGAAGTTCGCAAGAGAGATTGGGTGCGAATTGCTTCATATTATTTTGAGGGAGAGGCGCGCCAGTGGTGGAGGGGGGTCAAACTGACCAACCTCGGATACGAGATGACATAGGAAGAGGTTAAAGTTGAGCTATTAAACCGATTTGGATTTGCACAAGATAAAGACGCGAATGAGATGATGAGCAGAGTTAAAAAATCAGGAATTTCAGGATTTCCTGCGAGAGTTCGAGAGAGACATGAGTCGAGTGCCTCATTGGCCACCTAGCGCTCTATTAGGAGTATTTATGGCAGGACTTAAACCTAAAATCATCGTCGAACTGAAGATGTGGAAACCGGCAAACCTCCGCGAAGCCATAAATTTAGCAAGAAGAAAGGAGGAGCAGCTGCGTTTGGCTAAGAGAATGGGTAACCCGAATAGGCCATTCTCGGGTAACAGCCGATTCCAGGCTCGACCGAATACAGTGGGGCCGAGTTCGAGCAGTACGGTCACAAGCCAGAAGGCACATACGAGTATGGCGGGGGCAACGAGTAAGAATCGAGTGCAGCTATCCACTGAGGAGATTAATCGAAGGAGACAGGCTGGGTTGTGCTTTACTTGTAACGAGAAATACACCTGGAATCATGTGTGTACAAAACAACGAACGATGAGCCTAATCATTGAGTGCTTGGAAGAGGTCGAAGACGAATATCAGGCCCCGCCGAAGTTCAATGAAGAACTGGGTGAACGAGCTGAGGAGGAAGAGCCTATTATGTCCTTCAATCAATTGGGGGTAGGCCGAACGATGAACAATTTGGAGTACGAGGGACATGTCGGAAAGAAACCCGTAAAGATACTTGTTGACAGCGGGGCATCACTTAACTTTATTGATAGGTCACTCGCTCGCTACTTACAAATGGAACCTATACGAGACGGGGAAATTTACAAGGTGGCGTCGGCCAGTGGTCACACATACACCTGTGGCACTTGAGAAGATATCCGTGGTGGTTCAAGGGATACGGTTTCAAATCACACTGTTTGAGATGCCTCTCTCGCAACATGACGTTGTCTTCAGCATACCGTGGCTACGGGCAGTCAGCCCATTATCACTCGATTGCAAAGAGCTTTCGGTTCGTTTTTGGTTAGGGGAGAACATGGTATTACTAAAAGGGATAGGCTATAGTCCCTTCCTAGCTATGGGCGAAAGGATGCTACCAAGAAAGAGAGCGAGAGAGGAAACATTCTATATGTTGACGTCTCCTAGCATGAGTAACGAAAGAGATTCGGAAGGGCCGAACCCGGGGCCAACCATCGAAGAGCTACTGACCAAATTCCCGAGGTCAGTCGTCCATCAAACACGCTGCCCCCTCGGCGTGAATTCGACCACCAAATTCGACTGATTGACGAATCAAAACCCGTCAATGTACCTCCTTATAGGTATGCACACTTTCAAAAAGATGAGATTGAGCGGCAAGTTGAAGAGATGATGAAAAAGAGGCTGATCCAATACAGCACGAGCCTATTTTCGTCACCTGTGTTATTAGTGAAGAAGAAGGATTCAACTTGGCAATTTTGTACCGACTATCGGGCATTAAACGCAGCAACCGTCAAAGATCGTTTCCCTATACCCACCGTGGAGGACATGCTCGATGAGCTACATGGAGCATCCTACTTTTCTAAGCTAGATTTGCGAGCGGGATATCATCAGATACGAATGCATCCGGATGACATACATAAGACCGTGTTTAGAACACACAACGGTCACTATGAGTACTTGATCATGCCGTTCGGGTTGAGCAATGCCCCATCCACTTTTTAGGCTGTTATGAACCACATCTTCAGACCCCACTTGCAAAGGTTCGTACTTGTATTTTTCGATGATATTCTCATTTATAGTTGCGATTGGGAATCACACTTGGGTTATTTGCATAAAGTGTTGAGTATACTGCAAGAGAATCAATTTGTTATCAAATAGTCTAAGTGTTTTTTTGGGGTATGTGAAGTTGAGTATTTAGGTCATTTCATTTCGGGCTGAGGGGTGCGAGTGGACCCTCAGAAAATCGAGGCAGTACGAGATTGGATAGAACCGACTAACGTGACAGAATTGCGAGGATTTCTAGGCTTGGCGGGTTATTATTGGAAATTTTGTCTGAAATTTGGAGAGATAACAAGACCCCTACATAACCTCACCAAGAAGAATAAGTTTTGTTGGAGTGAGAAGGCCCAAATGGCGTTCGACCGCCTTAAGCAAGCCATGAGTTCAACTCCGGTCTTGGCATTGCCTAACTTCGAGGAAGAATTTGTGATCGAAACAGACGCATCCGACTTCGGCATAGGGGCTGTCCTCACTCAAAACAAGTGCCCCATCGCTTATATGAGTAAAGGTATAGCCGAATCAAAGAAAGGATGGTCGGTGTATGAGAAACAAATGTTGGCAATACTAGAAGTAGTGCGTACTAGGAGACCCTATTTGTTGGGCCAAAAATTCCGAATCATAACAGATCAGAGGAGCTTAAGACATTTGTTGGACCAGCGCATTACTACCCCAGAACAACAAAAGTGGATCGCAAAACTGCTCGGGTTTAACTATGAGATTGTGTACCATCCGGGAAAGGAGAATGCGGCTGATTCAATTTCGAGGAAGCCTATTAGTGAGAAACCGACGGCTACGGCTGAAGCGTCCGCAAATTTGATGGCAATCACTACCCCTTCGATAGATCTTTAGAGCGAAATTGCACAGGCTACCCGAGATGACCCCGAGTTGGGTCCCATGCTGCAACAGACCGGTCGATCGGATCACGAATGAGTCGAACCAATTGGGTTCGAAGTCAGGCAGGGGTGTCTTTCGAAAAGGGGAATTATTTGGGTACCGAAAGGTGCGCTACGGCACCGGTTGATACACAAATTTCATACATCGGCTTTTGGTGGACATTCCGGGATACTTCAAACTTTCAAGCGAATTTCGGCATTATTCTATTGGCCCGAATTGAAGAAAGATGTAACCGCCTACGTTCAAGCTTGCAATACTTGCCAACGTAACAAAGCGGATAGTCGATCGCCGGCGGGCTTGTTAGCTCCTTTACCCATACCAACACAAGTCTGGGTGGACATATTGATGGATTTCATCACTGGTCTGCCCCATTCACGAGGAAAGGACACTATCATGGTTGTGGTGGACAAATTGTCCAAATATGCGTACTTCATTGCTTTGAGCCACCCATATGATGCCCGTGACATAGCCGATTTGTTTGTACGGAATGTGGTCAAGTTGCATGGACTTCCCCAATCAATTGTGTCCAATCGAGATCGTGTCTTCGTGAGTAAGTTTTGGCAAGAGTTGTTCAAACTACAGGGTACTAAGTTGAAAATAAGTTCCGCGTACCACCCCCAAACGGATGGTCAAACGGAAGTGGTAAATCTAAGCTTGGAGCAGTATCTGAGGTGCGTTACGTCAGATAAGCCAAAGGAATGGGAAGCATGTTTGGCGTGGGCCGAATACTGGCACAACACCACGTACCAACGATCAATTGCCATGACCCCATTCGAAGTAGTGTATGGGTGAAAGCCCGTTCCGATTCCTTTCCATGAAGTAGGCTCGACGGCAGTCCATGAGGTTGACATGCAGCTGGCCGAACGCGATACATTGCTATAAGAGCTACGGTTCAATTTGGAAAGAGCCCAAAACCAAATGAAGCAGTACGCTGACGCCAAACGACGGGCTGAGGCGTTTACCGCGGGTGATTGGGTCTACCTCAAATTACAGCCATATCGTCAAGGGTCCGTCTTTAAGGGAATTAATAAGAAATTGGCAAGTCGATACTATGGGCCTTTTCAAGTGCTGGAGAAAATTGGGAGTGTGGCGTACAGACTCGACTTACCACCGGGAGTGAAAATCCATCCGGTGTTCTACGTTTCTTTGCTCAGGCGCCGCATTGGCAACGACGACGTTGTGCAGATGACCATGCCACCTTATTCGACGGATGGGCTACCAGCTTTGGAACCAAGTGAAATTTTAGGGTATCGATGGGTGAAGAGAGGTCGAGGCCATGTAAGAGAAGTGTTAATTCAGTGGAAATCTTTCGAACGAAAGGACGCGACGTGGAAAATTGTGGACGAGATGCGAAAGAAATTTCCCGCACTTAACCTTGAGGACAAGGTTCATTTCGAGGGGGGAGAGATGATGAGAACTTACCATACATAGTCGATCGTGAGAAGTTTAAACAAGTTTATCGTAGAAGGAAAGATTTGAGAAAAGATTGAAGATCGGAGGATGATTTGCTAATTTATATATGTTGCGCATAATTAGTTGATTTGTTATTTAAATTGATTGCTTGCCTTTCGTACTTGGATTTTTGGCCAATGGGCCCGTAGGATTTGCTGATTAGTTTTATTTAAGTATTGCTAGGAGGGATGATAAGTTTTATGCAGAAAATTGTTTGAGAGATATTCTCATTTACAACAATATTTTGCTGATTACTAGTGAAATTTGTGCATTCATTCAAGTTTTCTAGATTACCTCGTCAAGAGGTTTCATCAATATATATGGCTGTCACACATATAATTCATTCCTGAAACAATTGCGTAAATAGAGTGATAATTTCAATGTGAGAAAACATTATTAAAAAAAAAATATAATCTTGACCAATTTTTCATTCATATGCTTTACTAATTGCTTAGGGTGTGTTTACTTAAATTTGAGTCCAAACCTGTTGAGGGGTCTCAAACCCAACATGTGTTTGTCTTTCATAGTTGAGGGGGACTCAAATAAAAAAGAAAAGAAAAATACACTTTTTTACATTCCTCAACTATTTTTCTTAGTAACTTTACTTCAGTCAACAATGTCACAGCAAGTTTCAGCCCCAATCAAACACACCCTTAATTTCCCTTAAAATTTGAGAAACAGATAACATATTATGAATCTTCCTTTCCACTCGTGTAGCATCCTGCCTCGTTCATATTATATTTGGGAAAATTCCATCTCAGGGTCTGATTTTTATGCAAAGTCTCATTTAGGGGTTTGAATTTTCCCAGCTCTCATTTAGGGCTTATATTTAAAGAATATCTCAATTCGGGGCTTACATTTTGTAGATTAGTCTCAATTGAAGGCTTACACCCCTTTTTTCTTTCTTTATTTCCCCAAATGTTTATTTTTTTTTTCTTTTTTGTTTTATTGCTCCATGTTGCTTTATTTTGTTATTTGTTATCTTAAAATTAAAAATTTTATAAAATAAAATAAAATTTTATAAAGTTTATTAATTTATTATATGAGTTAAACAGGTTCAACCCCTTTTTCTAGCGTGTTTTTATGAGTTCGACTATTTTCTTTAAAAAAAAACAAATAAATTGAAAATGAAAAGAGGTCTCATTTTTTAGCGTGTTTCATGAGTTCGACTATTTTTTTTTAAAAAAAATTAAAAATAAAATAGGTGATTAAGGGAAGAAGCAAAAAAAAAAAAAAAAAAAAAAAAAAATACAATTAGAGGAAGA
>JAUEKW010077915.1:0-21863 GCA_032274785.1 Ajuga reptans
TATAAATAATTATTTTGTTAATTTTTTTAAAAAAAAAAAAAAAAAAAAAAAAAAAAAAAGGATAACAAAGAACTTGCAATACTTTATTTATATTTGTCAATCTAGTTATGATTTAGCAAATTCCTCTGAACAAATAAATGGACTTTTTTGAGTGCCTCTATTTTACCAATTTTTTATTGCACATTCATATTGTTTGAAAGTAATATGGTTTACAAAGAAGTTTTTTAAAATATAATATAGTATGTGTGTGAAAGGCCATACAAATGGTTCATTGTAATCGTTTTTGTTACAGGCTTTTATTCTGCTTTCGGCTCTACGAATACAATTAAATTAAACTTTGTCATTACAAATACTCCTACAACAATCCGATATTATTATCCTATACTTAAAACTAACGTCATTGTTATCAGTGCAAAAATTAATATATTCATAAATTATCCAAATTTCAATTGAGAAAATAAAAATAAAAATTCACGGGTGCCGTACTGGTGTCATCTAACACAGATCATATGTAGGCATGGACTTTGTTGAGCACCTCTATTTTTTCAAATGAAATTCTCTATTCTAGATATCTGGTATTTTAGAACAATCGCAGCATACCACAAGTGACTTGTGATATCACTAATCAATACATGGCACGTAGTCAAGTGATCCTCCGCTTGAAAACAAAGAGAAATTCAAGGGCCTAAATTGAGAGGACGGACAAAACGTTGGGAAAATGACCCACCAAAATTTAGGGGTGCAAGGCAAATCTAATTATGGAGATTTTAGGTGTATGAACTCTAAATTTAGAGTTTGTTTTCGAATAGAATATGGTAAAGTTATAAAATATTGTTCACCCATATCTAGAAAGTGATAACTATATATATATATATAAAAACTCAATAATAATTAATACAATTATTGAAATTAGATTGGTCCACCCCAATTGCAACTCCAACTAGACCCAATGCAATAAATTGACATTAGAAGGGCCCAATAAGAAAAGAAGAAATGGGTCTTGTACGGATATTGAATATCTGTATTGGGCCTTCAGAAATTTATAGGCCCATTAAGGCTCATATAAATGCTCCACATAAATTCGTAGTGCCTCAAAATTAGGGTTTTGGCTTTGAACATTTCTCATTCCTCCACACCAGCATTCGCCAATCCATCGATCGAAAATGGTACTCTTTCTTATTTGCTTCGTATATTGTATGATTTGAGTTGATAATTTATTGTAAATCACCACGAGTTTCTGCTCTGATGTTCATTTTCTGAGTTAAATTTAATTATTTATAAACTTTTCCGTAAAGAAGATTTAAGTTTTAAGTTTTGGAAGGTTGATAGGGTGAAACGATGGTGTAACTGGAGTGTAAAT
Organism: Ajuga reptans; assembly: GCA_032274785.1. Classification (NCBI taxonomy): domain Eukaryota; kingdom Viridiplantae; phylum Streptophyta; class Magnoliopsida; order Lamiales; family Lamiaceae; genus Ajuga; species Ajuga reptans. Next base: position 1,361 of record JAUEKW010077915.1, read on the forward strand.
CAAGTGTCTTCAAACTAAGCAGAAAGCTTTCATTGCTTTCCGAAAATTACGGCATCAAAAACAGATCCAATTATGACATTTGAGTATCAAAAACAGATCCAATGCTTTCCGAAAATTACGGCATTTTGTGTTCATCCTGTGCTTTTGCCCCTTGTCTGCTAATTTGGACAATGTTCTGATTATACACAATTTTGTGAGTGGAATAGTTATTATCTATGTCTTGGAGGAGTGTTTGAGCTTATAACAACTGATAAACTTACAGTACATCATGCTGTTTCGGATTCTGTTAATCTCAAATTAGTTGTATAATGTTGTTTGTGTTTAAACAGTTTTCTGACTAGCTGTAGCTGATTAGACTAGTGCAAATCGGTTCTAAATTTTATCATTTCCAAAGTATCAGAGTTTAGTTCCATCATTGAGAGGCTTTTCTTTGGTCGATGTTTCTGTTATTATCGGGCCAATAAATTTGGCCTTCAAAAGTGTTGAGTCTCCAACTTTGGGAATACAATTTTTTTGGTGAATTTGATTGTTAATGCACTGCTTATGTTATTATATGCAGCCAAAGCAAATCCATGAGATAAAAGACTTCCTTCTGACGGCCAGGAGGAAGGATGCACGATCGGTGAAGATCAAGAGGAGCAAAGATGTTGTCAAGTTCAAGGTCAGGTGCTCAAAGTACCTTTATACCCTCTGTGTCTTTGATACGGAGAAAGCTGACAAGTTGAAGCAATCCCTTCCGCCAGGTCCGCTGATCTTATCCTGCTGATTTACATTTTAATTTTCTTATTCTGTATTCACTAGGAGATCTAGTCATTTTTAAGCCACAAAACTGTTTTATATCGTGTCCTATTGAGGCCTTTACTGCATTAAGCCCTTGGGTTTTTTTTTTTTTGTATGTGTTCATATTTGGTCCTTTGTTAGGCAATGTCGTGTGCATTTATGTTATCCCATTAAGCCTTTGAACTTTTATCGTTGTGCACATTGAGAGCAAAAAATAAATGTTCAATGGCTTAAATGCAACAAAATAATTAGATAGAAGTACTCTAGAATCTAACTTAAAGGTTTAGGAGATGTATTTTGCCGATTTACTACTTAAAGCTGAATTTTATGTGCACATTGAGCATATAAAGATATCTAGAGAAGCTTATCCAGCTAAGAAACTGGTTGTGATAAGCGTCTTAACTAAAATCTCACGATCTTGTTTCATAAGCGTCTTAACTTAAATCTCACGATCTTGTTTCATAAGCGTCTTAACTAAAATCTTTGTATTTCCACTATTATTGCAGGCTTAAGTGTGCAGGACCTGTGAGGTGCCGTTTCAAGAGATTGTAGTGAAAATTAAAACAGATTTTAATCAAGCTTTTTCTGAATATTTGTTGGTAAGACTGATTGTTGGTGGAGGAATTTTAAAACGCACATTTGTAGTGAAAATATTTATGTTGATTCATATAATCTATCTGCAATCTTAGCATCTTAAAACTTTAATTTGTAAATTTTGAATGGATGAATTTGCTCGTCCCTTGCAAGTTTGATTGAATTAGGTACTTCTGTCAGCTTTCATTTCTATGATGAAATGCTCCGAACAAATCTATATTTGTATGGTAAATTTAGGGGCCAAAATTTAGGGTGTCCAATGAGAAATAGTAATACTTTTATCTGACATAAAATATAGTCTCCTTCATAGTAAGAACGACTATTCTATCCTGATGAAATTAGCTGCACTTCTAAATCTACGCATTTTGTTAGTCACCCGCAGCCAAGGATGAAAATATCGGCTTTTATGGAAATATAGGTATTTCAATTTTACGGAAATATTGGTGAAATATCGATAAAATATCGGTGATATCTGTAAATGTTGAAAAAATAAGGCAGTGCAATATCGTATCGGTAACCCTGAAAAAAAAATATGTCGGAGATATATCGGTAAAATATCGGGATATTTTCATCATTGCCTGCAGCCTACCCCGTACCCCGGCCTGTCTTTCATCATCTTCCCCATCTTGCTTGTGTGAAGCTTGATATTGGAATCGTGCATCATCCCCTAGTGAAAGCAATTGGCCCGTCACGGTATCCTTTATTGCAATAGTCCTATATCTGAAGATACACAATTTCAGTATTAGTCTTTCACGAGCAAAGATGATGGGGTAGATGAAGAAATGACTTTCACGAGCAAGATGTGGAAGACGATGGCAGATGGGTATTATGGGAAGAAGTTGGCAGATGAGTCTTATGAAGCTTCTACGAGCAAAGATGGGGAAGACAATAAAATGACTTTCACGAGCAAGATGGGGAAGAGTGTTTTCATCAAATAAGAGATTACGATTTCTCACTGTGCATAGTAAATGTTGACCCTAAATTCAAACTGACGATCTCTTTCTTTTAGACGAAACCTGAAACTTTGTTTCGATCTAAACAACGAAAACTGAAAATAGACGTGTGCAAACGGTTCTGTGAATTGGGGAACCGGATGGTTCGAACCGTTGGTCCCGATTCCAAACCGTAACCAAAATTGAAAATTTTTCGGATTGATTTTGGTTCCCCTTGCCCCCAAACCGTGAACCGACGGGTTGAAATCGGAACTAGAACGGTAGGCTTTCTTTTTTTTTTTTTTTTTTTTTTTCTAAGTTAAAAATTAGAACAAATTTGTTCTAATTTTTAATTTAAAATGAAACTCAAATTCTTTTTCTTTTTTTCTTTTCATTATTTATTGATTATTGATTATGTAATTTTACAAATTTAGGTGTAAATTGTATTGTTGTAATTCGATAATTATGATGTAACTTTATAGTTAGAATTTTAATTGTAATGTTGTAAATTGTAATTCGATAATTATTTCTACTTGTAAATTATAATTTGAACTTATAGAGTTATAGTTAATTTCAATAAAATTGTCTTCATTTTTTATGTCAATTGTATTTCTTTCTTACTTTGTATTTCAATTTTTTTTTTTCAACAAACAAACTGTAAAAAAAAAATATATATATATATTCAAAACGGCCGGAACTACACAGTTTGGAACCAGACACGGTCCCTAACCAAAACCGAACCGTCTAATAGACGCCGAACCGTCTAATAGACGATACGATTTCGGTTCCTGGGTCCCGCGGTCCGGAACCGGTAGTTTCGAACTAAAACTGAAACTGTGGAACCGTTCGAACACCTCTAACTGAAACGATGGCGTTGATGAGGAGATACGTGATAAATAATTAAAGTAACGGCCGAACTATTATATAAATATTTGTATGTTATTTGCATTAAATTAACTTTTGTATAAATTTGAAAGAAGTAAGAAATAAATGAATTAAAATCGTCCTTCTTTGTTGGAAGGCTCTTTGAACTTTCAACTTTCATTGTGAGTGGTGGAAGTATGTTTTGAAATATATTTGTTAGTGAACGTATTTCAAGTTTGATTATTCTTTGAAGATTCGTGAGTTTAGATACTATATAAACGGAAATAGGGACGGATTCAAGATTTAGTAATAGTGTGGACACATTGAAAAGTTATTTTAATGAAGTTAGTAGTTTATTATAGGCTTCAAAAGAAAGAAACAATATATTAATATTCTTTTTATTTATTAATAGAAAATTTACTAGAACAATTGATAGATGGGTTTGAAACAAAATATTGTACATGCTTTTAAGTATGAATTATTTATTTATATCTTAGTTAGAGATTATAGTGTAAACTACAAAATTAAATGGTGTGAGCTTAATTAGTTAAAATTTGGAGCAGTAAATAACTACAATAATAAAAATTATAATGCTACAAATTTTTCACTGAGCTAAAGCTCGGTATTTGCTGGGTGTAGATCCACCTGAACGGAAACATTAATTTTTAAACTTATAAATGATTTATTATATTTACTAATTTATTATAAAAACTCATATGTTTTTGCACATGACAAAATCCTGTAAATAGCCTGATTCCATCCAAAAACAAGCCAACTTGAATCTGCACAAAAACATGCTGACATGTGAGTCTGAGCACATTTTCCTCCAGTATATGATTGCCCTTTCTTTACGCTAATCAGTCGGGTAGTACCCGATTAAGTGATCCAAACATACATTTGGAAAAATTAACTATTGATTTCAATCCATTTTTAAATAGATGATTGGATCATCTAGTTGGATAGTGTCGATCGGGTAACATAGAATTTCTCCTTTTTTTTTATTTATAAATACTAATATTTTTTGATAAAAAGTAATATTTCTTTTAGGTTTTCAAGTAGTATTACCTTTTTTTTTTGGGTGAAAGGATTGTGTTTTCTTATGGTTTTAAATTAATTTTATTTATATTTTAAATGATTTTATATACCATTTATAAATGGAAACCTTACATAAAATAGCAAACATTTAAATGATTGAGCATAATTTGTTGATCAATATTATGGTTACCTATTCACCATAAATTTCAATTTCCACGTCTTCTACCCTGAAAAAAAAAAAAAAAGTTCCACGTCTTCTAATTGGAAATGAAGTGGTTAAATTTAATTTCAGAAATTTGATAGTTCTTAAAAAATGTATAAGGTATAGTTATTTTGGGAGACAAATAAATATATGTACTTATACAAACAATGCATTTTGGCATAAAATTGGCAGTATATTTTCAGGCAAAATTAAATCATCCAATAAGATTAAAATTCTGTACATATTTTTTTACGTACTCCCTTCGTCTAAAAAAAATATGCCCCTTTCAAATTTCACACAAATTAAGAATTTTATTTACTAAACGTGTAAATGACTGCTACACCCATATTTAGCATGTTGGGTAAAAATGATTATATATATTTAATAATTTTAATATCATTTAGTAGGGGTACATTAGGAAAAGAAACATTTAATATTTTAATATACTCTTTAAAAAATGGACTTTCTTTTTAGACATTCTAATTCTAAAAAGAAAAGTGGGACTATTTTTTCGAGACCGGGAGAGTATAATATAATATAATATGCGTACAATAATCTGATTATTTGTAATTCATTTTTATTGTTTTATTTCCTTTTTTGGGGGTTGAGAATTGAGATTCACAATCACATGATCTGTATTTGATGACAATAGTAGCTTAGAGTATTGGTAAAGGAGAAACGCTTTTCGATTAACTGTTTTCTACGGTAAAATCTAAGAAAACGCGCTTGTCTTTTGGTGGCTGTTTACTTGCCATTAAATCTCACTCTCTTTGCGTCTTCCTCAACTCCCACAGACACACTCTCTCCAGCACGACGGAGTCGTCTTCTCTGCAGAGAGATCTTCAGTCTACCGGCATCGGATAATTTGAAGGTTAGTTTCTCTTCTTCCACTCACAGGTCGATTCTCTCAGATTTGCTCGGATTGTCGAATTATTTCGCACTATTATCTGTCTAATTATGGTGTTGTTGAGTTGTTTGTTTTTTTACTTCCCTTGATGGTGTTAATTTTATGAGTTACAATTGGTTGAGTGGGAACAATGAGATTCGGAGAACGGCTTCGTTTGAGGTCAGATCCAGTGGGATCGGGAAGTCTATTGGGAGACGAGCAGTTTTCTGACTAGAATGTGCTTTCTCATTTGATTGTTTGGTTGTTTTGATCTTCTGTTAAACTGCTCGAATGAGTTCATAATCAGTTGGATCTGCATGGATCCGATATCAGTGACCAATATAGAGTTCCACTATGGTTGTTTGATCAGGAATAGTAGTGAAATGTGAGGGTTGAGCTACCAGTGGAACTCTGATTAGTTAGAATTATGGTTCGATCTTCTTGATGCTGTTGATTTAGGAGCGGAGAGTTGACAAATGTTCCTGATCTTGTGCTGCTCATAAGGCAGTTCAGCCTTTGGAAACGGTTTTGTCACTGTTTTTCTTCGGTTTTGAGCTGGCTGAATGTGTTTTGTAAGTCATAAAAAAGAGAACTATTGCTTTGTGAATCATAAAGTTGATTGCATGGCTTCACCCGAATCTATCCGATGAATTGGTGATTACGTGCCGATAAATGTTACCCTCTTTTACGGAAGAATTATTTTCTTGCGACTGGTATTGTTTGTTTTACTAGCATAAAAAAGTTCATTACTGAGATTTGCCTATTATTTGTTGTGAGTTTGGATCTGTTGTTCACGATCATGTTTTAACTTTCTGGTTTGTAATATGTATTTAGTTAATTATGTATCATTTTTTTTTCCTTGATATTAATGTGGTTATTTGCATTTTGTAATTGAGGAAAACTAGATTAGATATTTAGTGGGGATATGTAAATGATGTGATTTTAGTGCTTGTTCTTAGGTGGTGATTTTATGATTACAAAAAGGTACTGTAGTACAAGCATCCATATATCATACTTACATTAGTAGATGCATATATATAGACAAATAAACACAACATGCTTGTTATTTCCCTCATCTAGCTACATTGGCATCTTTCTTCACTAATAAATTTAACAAAATTAGATAAAATCTCACCAAATAAAACCTGGATGGAACATGAAACTGTATCCCAAGAGTTATCTCCACAGTCCACAGACACTTCAGCAAAATATCCCTTCTTCTCTCCGATTTTCGTGATGAATAAATCATAACATTTGAATCTTAAACAGTTCGGTAGCAACTTTGAGGGTTCATTATAAAGCACAGAAAAATCAGTATCCCTTTATTATACTGATAGTGGAAAGTTTAGCATTTCAAATGAAATTAGAATCACACGAAATAGCACATAAAGTTCACGTAAAAAATGATTTATTTGTACCTTCATTAAACTAATTTAATATTTCCATGGAGTCCTCATGCTGTAGAGAGTTTGATTTTCTTTTTTTTATTATGTATGCATTCATAATGTCAGATATCACTTTGAATTTTGGTCGTTTTTTTTTTCACAAGAAAAAATGGAAATGTGAATTTTCATAGAAATATTAAATTTCAAGATAGTAATTTTATTAATATTATTAATGTGTTGATTTCCATTTTATTATTCAATTTCACATTACAGCTAGGTAACTTTTGAACAATTAATAGTAATTAATAAATGTTGGGATATTGTTAGTGACAAATAAAAGTTTTGAATAAGGAAAACAGAGTAAAATTTTCTATGAAATGACAAAAATTGCACATAATCCATTCAATATTGTATTATTGCATTCATAAGTTTTGAAACATTATTCTTCTTTTATAGGAGCCGAGGGTGAGCCTGGTGTTTGATTAAATTGAGTTGTATTGGGCATGCATTGGTTGGAAGGTGAGTTCTCTCTTATGCTATGGAATACATTACCACATTGCTCGGATATAATATGTATAAAATGTTGGTTTTCCTTATAATAAATGGTCTCTATTGTGTAACTTAAGAATTGATTTATATATAGATATTAGCATGCAGCATACTGCTCTGGAATTTCTACGTGGTACTTGGAATAACGAGGTGTACTTGGTTCTTGGGTACCTAAACTGGGTATAATTGGACTTTTCCTTATGCTTGACATGATATGTGGCTGTTATTGTTGGTGGTGGTGGTAGGTTACGAGTAATTGTAAATTTACTCCAAAATGCTCAAATGATTTTAATATTTAAAATGAAATTTCTAATTTTCTCGTTGTCTCAAATATATGTCAAATTGGGTTGAAATTAGTAAGAAAAGCTTTGGCCGGAATCGGTAAAACAATGTTTGAACAAAACTATTCTTAATAGAAGGAACAAAGGGTTTACAGGCAAAATATAGGAAATCTTCTACTCTTGGGGGCTTCACTAGTATTTTGTTCCGAGACTTTCTGGGTCCTTGTGGCTAGAAAGGAATAGAAAGATTATTGAGGATCATTAGGAATCTTTAGAGGAAGTGTGGAATCGGATTAAATATAGTCACTTGGTATTAGTGGGTTTCAGCTCTTAAAGAGTTCAAGTTTCCTTTCCCCCAGAGATATAGAAAAAAATTGGAGTTGTATTTGTTGTAAGGATGTTTTCAGTTTGTTAGGGATGTCTCTCAACCCTTTGTACTGCTTCATTTCTTATTCGTTTCCTATTCTTACATTTAAAAAAAATGTAAATTTTCTAAGAATAAAACTCAAATTATTCTACTTTCTGGTTGATTGAGTCAGATCGTGACCCATAATCTGATTTGAAGGGAAAGATACCGAGCAAGGAGAGCTGGAGACGGTGCAAGACTCCCAGTCATTGAAGCCTGGAGTAGGAAACGGCCAGATTCGTTATCGATCTCCATCAGCTACTGAACTTTTAGATGCACAGCAGCAAGGTCAGATGGAGAAGAGTTTGAAACGAAACAGGCAGCATGAGTCCTTGTCAGATAGGTTCCATAGGTGGCGTGGTCCCATGCTATTGGTTTTGGTCCCCCTCCTCCTCATTTCCTTTGTGATCTTTCTCATGCCTGCGAGGTCCGATACAATTTCTCGCAAGCTTAAGTTTAGGCGCTATGCAGTCATATTTGATGCAGGAAGCTCTGGCAGTAGGGTCCACGTCTTTTGCTTCAATCAGCAACTAGATCTTGTTCCAATGGGACAAGATCTTGAGCTTTTTTTACAGGTAATTTGATGGTTCATCTATTAAACCTATATGCCATTTGCAATTTACTCGACCAGTTGTTGCATTTGATTTTATTTTCTTTTGTGAATTTGGAGCAAAGTAATTTGATTCATGCCGTCATGGTAATGATTGCCTAATAAGAATGCTCCAGTCCTGGAATACATATCTATGCATATTTTGCTCAAGTCCCATCTGCTTGTGTGACCGTTGCCCCCTAAATATATTATATAATCTGCTAATTTCTTTTAAAAGTCTCTATTGACTTTCATCTTGTAGAGAAAACCAGGCCTGAGTGGATATGCAAAGGACCCTGAGGCTGCTGCAAATTCACTCTTAGATCTTCTTCAAAAAGCAGAAGAAGCAGTTCCCGAAGAGCTGAGGTACAACACACCAGTCAAAGTTGGGGTAAGGAAATTTGGTCAGTTTTTCTAAAACTAAGTGTTGGTTGAATCTCCAAAAACTGAATTGCACCACTGATGTTCATGCAGGCTACCGCAGGTCTAAGGCAATTGGAAGGTGATGCATCTGACAGGATTTTACAAGCAGTAATTACATTCTCCACACATTTTTTATTCAAACTACATATTTTTGTTCTATTCTCCAAGTTCAATGTAGTTACACATCTAAATTCTTGCAAAAGGTGAGGGATTTTTTGAAGAATAAAAGCTCCCTGAAGTCGAAGGGTGACTGGGTGACAGTATTGGATGGGAATCAGGAAGGTGCATATCAATGGGTATGTTGATACATACTTCTTTTTCTTCCTCCATGTATTGCTTTGATGTTGATCCATATAAGAACTGTGCAGATAATGTTAAACCTAGCATACCTATATTGTATCATCACATTTTGCAACGGTATAAGTATCATGACAATAGATAATACTATTGCGATGGAAGTTGTTGTATATTTACTCATGCAAGGGAGCAAGGAACCTCACTCTCTCAAGATTTCTGCATCTTCTAAATGCACCTAAGAATTTTTTTATTATCTATATTTGATGAGAGCAACTCAACTACAGAATGTCTACCTACCAAAGAATGGGTTTGGAGCCAAGCAAATGGAATTTGTCAGTTTTATGATTGTTCCAAGTAGCAAATGATGTACATGAGAAGTAATGGAGAAATGGGTTTGAAATTGACTGTAGCACATGAAAACTATCACATTCAATAAAACCAAAACCAGCAGATAGTCTTTATATTATTTTACTTAGGCATAACAAAGTATAATCCCGCTATTGGTAACAACCTGACACAAAGTAGCAAATGTATTTTGCATCAATAGATGTAAAATATAGCAGATCTTTTCTTCTCTTTTTTCTTGTATTTCACCTGTGGCTATGAACTTATTCAAATAGTGTTGCATTTTTACAGGTGACCATTAATTATTTATTGGGGAATTTGGGCAAAGCATACCCCAGCACTGTTGGCGTGGTTGATCTTGGGGGTGGTTCTGTACAAATGGCATATGCCATCTCAGAATCAGATGCTGCTAAAGCTCCTAAGTTATCTGGTGGAGAGGAGTCATATGTGCAGCAAATGTATCTCAAGGGAAGAAAATATTATCTCTATGTTCACAGGTACCTTGTCCTTAATACTGCTATTGTTATCTAAGTTTCTCGATGTGTTGTTGATTGCAAGACTGATCTCTATCTGCTTTGTTTTTCTTTGGACTATTCCAAATAATTTTGCATTTTAATTATCAAGATGTTTTATTGTCGTTATGACAAGAAACCTTTAAAGTTATTGAATAACTTACTCTATTTTTTCTTGCCTACAGTTACCTGCACTATGGTTTACTGGCTGCTCGAGCTGAGATTTTAAAGGCTGACGAAGGATCTGGCAGTCCATGTATATTGGCGGGTTATAACGGTGTGTACAACTTTACTTGATCAGCCCCTCTTGCTTTTCTTTTATCTATATTATATTATTTATTTTACAAAATTTAATATCAAAATCTTCTGATGTGGACCTCCCAAAAGAAGAGGAAAAAGAAATGGTGTAGTTGCTTTTAAATCCTATCTTGTTTCACTCTGCCAGATTTGTTTTTTACCTTAAAAATTAGCTTATAAATTTCTGCTCTCTTTTCGGATCAATAGTTATAATCAGCCCCTCTTGCTTTTCTTTTGTCTATATTATTTTATTTCTTTTACAAAATTTTATATCAAAATCTTCTGATGTGGACCTCCCAAAAGAAGAGGAAAAGAAAATGGTGTAGTTGCTTTTAAGTCCTATCCTGTTTCACTCTGCCAGATTTGTTTTTTACCTTAAAAATTAGCTTACAAATTTCTGCTCTCTTTTTGGATCAATAGTTATAATCAGTATAAAGTGAAGTTGCTTGAACAATTGCCTTTAGACCAGATATGTGACATTCTCCATATGGATCTGGCATGCCATAGACTCACTGCTGTTTAGTATTCTCTTGTTAATTGCATTTTTCTCTCATTTAATTTCCACGAAAGAAACAAATGTGCTTATTCATTTTCATCGATAATAGAACCGCATGTTGTAATAATTTTATGCTTTACTCCTATTGGGCTTAGATGTGAATTTAATCGCAGCACCTTTATCCAATAGGTACTCTGACAATGACAAATTTACTATAAGTATGATGGGTTCCCCCCCCTTTAAATGTTTTGCATGCAACTTAACATGTGGTGCAAACAAACCATAAGCTGGGTGTGTAATAACATTATTGGAAGGTTTATGAGCCAAAACTATGGACGAATAAATACAATTCAAAATTTTAGTCAAATTTTCCTCTTGCTAAGTACCAAAACAAGAGGGACTACGTCCTTTTCATTTTTATGAAAAATTTTATGGTGATATGTGGTTTATTTTCTAGGTTCTTACAAGTATGGGCAAGCAGCATATAAGGCTTCGGCTCCGCCTTCTGGTTCCAGCCTAAGCAAATGTAGAGAGGCAACTATTAAGGCCCTGAAGGTCAACGGATCATGTACCCACATGAAATGTACATTCGGGGGCATCTGGAATGGCGGTGGAGGCGATGGGCAGAAGAATTTATTTGTTGCTTCATTCTTTTTCGATAGAGCTGCTGAGGTAAATATTAGCTCTGCATTTAAATGCTTGAAACAGATTGTAGACACTGGTTAATACTTAGCAGCCTTCTTTTTCCTGTCATGGAAGATTGGTAACTTTGGTTAAAATTTTGATATGTAGGCTGGTTTTGTTGACCCAAGTATGGCTGTTGCAAAAGTACATCCAGCTGATTTTGAGGAAGCGGCTAAACGTGCTTGTGCAACTCGTCTTGAGGATGCCAGCTCTGCATATACCCATGTGGAACCCGATAACCTACCCTTTTTGTGCATGGACCTTGTTTATCAATTTACGCTACTTGTTGATGGATTTGGTAAGTATATTGCATCCATGTTTTGGTAAAGTTTAATAACAATATACATTTAGGCCTTCATACTTTTTTCTTGGGAAATCATGTCCCTGTACTTCCAGTTTTGTTCGAGTTAGGTCCTTGTGCTTTTGATATAAAATTTAGTCACTATGTTTTTATTTGTATCAAAATTTAGTCCTTACGTAAGCCACCAAATACATGGACAATTTTGATGCAAATGAAAGGACAAGGACTCAAATTAAAGTACAGGAAACCAATTGAAACAAATTCGAAAGTTTAGGGAACTAACACTTACAATTGAACGTATTTGACCCCATTGTATATATGCACTCACACATATACATATATCAATATGAACCCATTTATGCATTCTCTCCTATGATTTAATACAATTTGTTTAGCTGGGGCGCTAGCAAAACCATCGATCCCTTTCTCTTGTGTTTGACAGGCCTTGATCCGTGGCAAGAGATTACGCTGGTGAAAAAGGTTAAATATCAAAACTCTCTAGTTGAAGCTGCGTGGCCGTTGGGCAGTGCCATTGAAGCTGTGTCGTCGGCCTAACTACGGTATCTTATCATAAGCGTTTGCTTTCGATCTGGGTGCGTAGTCTGCATGTTTGAGCGGGTTGCAAGTATAGCATTCTTGGAGATATTGATGGATTGGTTGATTCAAATATTCAATATATTTATAGTTTATCCTTGTTGAGAGCTGGATAAAACAATAAAAAGATTTGAAATCTAGGGGTAGCATAGCCAAAATGATCATCAGTATTCACAAATTTGTACTGATAAACGCAGAGTTTTAACATTCTTTTTGCCGTGTTAATGAAGTCATCAACTCTTACATTCATTCTTTTTGCCATGTTAATGAATTTTCTGTGTGCTCGCTATATATTCTGCTAAATAATGTCCATAACTGTTAATGATGAAAAGCAGTGAGAGGATGAAGATTCGTTGTGTTATTTTAAATGAAGATACTTTTTGAAATTATACATTTTAAGAAGTGAAGAGGGGTCAAACCGTCAAAGTATCATTTTTCGTAACTTTTATTACTTCCTCCATCTTAAAAAAAGTAGTCTCCTTTTCCTTTTTGAGATGTCGTAAAAAGAGTCCCCTTTCCTTTTTTAAGAGCACATTCGTGGTTTAGATGTCGTAAAAAAAGTAGTCTCATTTTTTCGTGTTTTTTATGTGTCCAAGAGAATATTTTAAGTTTGTCACCTCAATTTAGATAGGGTTAAAATTTATTTTCCGCCTGAACTATGGCCGAATTATCATTTTGGTTTCTGATTTTTTTTTTGCTGTCACTTCAATGTCTGAACTACACGAAACTATCACTTTGCAACTTGCCGGTGACTTTTCCGGTCAAAATTGCATCACGTGCCCAACATGTGATACAAAAGATATTTTTTATTGTAACTTCAGTACCTAAATTATACGAAACTATGAGTTTACAACCTGCCGGTGACTTAATCACTTGCTCATGGCTGAGCTTCGAAATTCTAAAATTCCATATGCCATATGCGACCTGTTTGGCCTACAGATCTTCCTCATTCTACAAATGCAAAATTCGGGCTTTTCGTCCTATAATATTTCAGAATTAGTGTATATGGGATCGAATAATAAATTATTATACAACGACCAAACTTAGTCAGGAATAAGAACAACGTATCCACAATCGTGATTACTCAAAGACACAACTTCTTTTTTGGGCCGGAACATTCCGTAATTCTCATCGGACCTATTTTACGTTGGAGTTCGAAGTTTGAGTTTTCAAGAAGGACGCCACATTGGAGCAGGACGGGGTAGCATACTATTACTGAAGAAAACTAACTTCCATAAAAGCTCGCCATTATCAACCGAGTTAAGAGAATGAATGAAGTAACATATTTTCTATTAATTTGATCGCATTGCACACTAAATGTGTGTTGCTTACAAGTTTATCTAACATAAAACTGTTAAAATTCTCGACTAGAAAAAATACAACTTCAAATCAAAAAATAAAATAGGAATTGTGAAATTAACGATTATAGAGAGAGAAGTTTGCAGTGGATGTGGATTGTGAGAAAAGAGGTGAAATTTTGGGTTGTTTCGGCGGAAAAAGTCGTCGGCGGGTTGTAAAGTGATAGTTTTGTGTAGTTTAGACCAGTGATGCAGAACTCGGGCTATGCGGCCGACTAGTCGGCGCCTAGGCGCTAGTCGGTCGTCGGCCAACCCGAGTTCGGTGTAATAGATGGCAAAAGTCGTTTTCGGAGTTAGGCACCGACTAGTCAGGCTAGGCGCCGATTAGTCGGCCTAGTCGGGATTAGACGGATTTAATATTTTTACTTATTTAAAAAAAAATGTATGAACCGACGTTGTTTTAGGGTTTAATTTTTTTTTGGTATTTTATTTGTATTTGGTAGTTGGAATGTTAAATTTATTTATGCAAAAGCAGGTTGAATTATGCGATTAGGCACATTACAACAGATTTTATGCAAATAAATAAATAAATAAAAATAAAAAAACTCGGCCCGACTAGTCGGCATAGGCGGCTCATGTCCGCCCGCTTACCGATTTCTGACTTCTACAACCATGATTTAGATACTGAAGTGATAGTATAAAATATCTTTTGTATCACATGCTCGGCACGTGACACTATTTTGGCCGGAAAGTCACCCGCATGTACAGAAGTTACAGTTTCGTGTAGTTCATGCACTTAAGTGATAGTAAAAGGATTTTAGGAACTAATGTGATAATTAGGTCATAGTTCAGGTTGAAAATAATTTTTAACCCATTTAGATATTATTTGAAATTGCAATGTATATTGTCGTGGTATGAAATAATCTCGTGGCATTTTGTATCGCCTCAACTTAAATATTTTTACTTCGTGGCAAAGTACAATCATGACAAATTAATTTCATGATACATTTTGTTGTTGCAAATTAACTAATCTCATGACTCATGGCATGTAAGGATTGATTTTATATTATATCGTCCAAAAATATATTTGTTTTGTAATTATGACAATTTATCTTACTGGCAGTATTGACATAATTTCAATCAAAGTTCATGGTAAATAGATAGTCAAAATATATTAGTGGCAGATATATAAATGTAGTGGTAAACTATTTTCGTAAGAATTCGTGGCAAATTACATTTTGTGGCAACATACATTCGAAGCTCAATCCGAATCAGCATAACCAGTGAGTATGATAGAGTGAAAATTATCGGGATAAAGAAAATATGAAATAGATAGATAAATTCTTAAAAGAAGCCATAGAGAAACTCGCTGCCACAACCCGAAGGTACAAGTTAACAATATCCAGAATAATCCAACTAGGTTATGAATGCAACTATATATATTAAAACTGTAGGGCCCATGCACAAAGCCCATAATAATTAGGAACAAAATATGACTTAAATAAAATAGCGGATTAATTAACTAATTAGTCCAATAATTCGACCAAGCCCATGGGCCTTGGCCCGTCTCGACTATCCTCGAAGTGGTGGTCTATCAGAGTAGCTATAGAGGTCTTAGTGATGGCAATCAACTCTCTCACTTCCCACAAATTTAGACAATGGTGGAGGAGCCACCATAGCCATAGGTATTGCATTCACCATTCCAACGGACTCACCAAGAACTGATGAACACTCGTCAAATCTTTCAACGAGAACTTCTGATCAAACATCTTCACGTCCTGTTATCAAAATATCATCAGGATGAGAATGCAAGTTCCATCTGCAAACAAAAGAAAAGCGGCTGATCTTCATCGAATTTCATGAAAGAGACATCTAGTGTAAGCTAACCCTAGGGATGTGTACCGTACTATCTTTAGATCGTTACAAGTGTCAAGCATCTGAAGAAAAGAATTCTTTCTAGAAAACATCTATATCCACACTGTTTTAGCTAGGAGCAATTGTAACACAAATATTGATGGTCTCTTCTACCCTACACCGGGAGCATTGCTCCTGGTGTATTATTAACCACATGTATAACACACACCCATATGGGTGTGTGTGTGATTGTGTGGGATCATGTGGCTAATAATACACCAGGAGCAATGCTCCCGGTGTAGGGTAGAAGAGACCAATATTGATGATATGGAGAATAATGAAACTGCCATGCAAGGTGATGGAAACCGGAAGCAATTACAGGAAGAACCGAGACAGAATTCTCAGAGTTCCGAATCTGTAGCAACTAGCAATTATGCTAAAAACTGTATACTTCATTCATAAAACCATAATGTTCAATATGCAGGAAATAAATACCAAACCTAAGCCCATAGGCAACTACTATCTGGGCCGAAGCCATGCAATAAAATAAAATAAGAGATTAACCAAAATAATAACATAAAGAGAATAATAATAATGCCAATACTAATTAACGCCAACAACTCATCATCCCTCGCTCCCTTTGTCGGACTTCTTCCTACACTTCTCGTACACCACAATCGGAATCTCATCACAAGGCAGCTAAGGCAAGGGAAATCAGGATTCTTGGATGAAAAAATGAGGTTACTAAGTCTGCGTATTGCTCCCTATTTCTAAAAGAAGTCTAGAATAGCATAAACATTTTTTTTTTTTTTTTTTTTTTTGTTTTTATGTATGAATCAAACATCCATCTCTAACACAGTTAAATCTGCATACAATTTTATTTATTTTCATGTATGAAATCAAACATGCATCTCTAACACAGTTAAATCCAAGATCCAAACATAATACTAGCACTTGCTAACCATGATCTGGGATTCGACGTATGTTCAGGTGATAGAATTAAAGAAACAAAATGATAACTACACTTACCATTACCAAATAATATATCGACCTTCGACTGATTCTTCAGCCAAGGAGACGGTGAGGTGGGAAATCTTGGGCCACTCAGAAGAATCACCATCAGTATGTTGTTTAATGCATCTCTGCTCTAGTAAGGGACAATCTCGAGTCCTAAACAAGGTTAAGTGAGTGAGGCGTTGCATCGTTTCCATAGTCGGAAGACACCTTAAGTTTTTGCACTGAGAGAGAATAAGTGTCTGTAGAGATGTGAGATTCCCAAACCATTCAGGCAGCTCTTGTACTCCAAAATTATATATATACAAGTGTGAAAGAGCAGTGAGATGTTGAATGGAATCCGGGAGAGTGTCCCATTCTTCCGTCCCACGCAGACATAATCTACGAACTGATGATTGGGTTTCAGCCGCTTGCACTATTCCATCAATAGCCATATCATATAAAACAAAATCCCCTGTAGAATCTGGAAAAAAGTTTAAATCACGCAGGTTGTAAAAATCGATCATTTTGGAAACACCAACAATTCTCGAGTCTGTAAGACGAGGCATTCGATGCAGGCACTCAATTATGATTGGCAAATTCATAAGGCTGCTTAATTTCTCCAGCCGCAACTTCTCAAGCGACGGCATACATGACTCTAGCATTTCACGTGGCAAATGCATCAGCCCTTGGCACTCCAGAATGGACAAACTGCGAAGCGATGTGAAGCCACTTGAAGAAGAAAAAGATGGTATTGACGTGAGATTAGGGCACCCCCCTATTTCCAACACCTCGAGAGAATTGAGGGTGTGTAGATTATCAGGTAATTCTCTCAACTTGGGACAATTACTTATCAACAAATCTGAGATATTTGGATTGCAATGGAATAGCCCACCGGGGAGACATACCAATCCATCTACTCTCTCAATCTTGAGTTTTCTAAGGGATGTTAGTTTCACCCCACATATGTTTGCCAAAGGTAAGTCACTATCCATCTCACGAATATACAGCTCCTTAAGGCATGGGAATTCATGACTAGGAGCACTCCTCAGTTGTTTGCAATTTTGGATATTCAAGTATTCAAGGCAAGGAAATACCTTCACTTCACTTGGAAATTCGATTTCTTCCCAATTTGTCAGGTTCGGCATATCTAACAAGAAGAGCCTTGTAAGAGCTGGAAACACCATAATTGTAGCTCCGTCGATTGACCTAGAGTTGTAGAATGAAGAACCTATGGATTTGACATTCCTCAACTTAGACAAATGCAGAGTCTGGAGACGCGGCAAGTGCCCCAACATCGGGATTACATCACATTTTTCACAACTTGAAAGTATTATCTCCGTCAAATTGTTAAGTCCTACCCAGCAGCCAGCTTCAAGACGTATTGACATCTTCAAAGTCCATAACGGAAACATTCTACCTTTGAATCCGGAAATTTCGAGCAGTTTTAAATTTGGGTGAGGTTGGAGGCCTTCCAACACATTCTCATCCTCATATATCTCACTACCTTCTCTGCGTTCATCCCACCTCAAGGCTAACCCCACTATATTTGGCTTTCGAAATAGATATGCTTTCTTAGCATCTTCTTCACCAGCCACTTTCTCAAGATTATCAATCCTCAGTTCCCCTCTGAGATTTTTCAAGCTTCCAAGCTCTCCAATACGGTGGCCTTCCTTGTCACGCACTTTGAAGAATGGTAATGTTTGGAGAGAAGCTAACAGTCCCATATGAGCAGGCAATTTTGTGTACCCAGAAAAGTGAAGATGCCTTAAGTTGATCAAGTATTTTAGTGTACTTGGCATCTTCCTCAGTTCTGCTCTTATGGTTTGCAAGTGATAAAGCTCACCAATCAACTTTGGCAGATATTGGATACTTGTTTTTGTAACATCAATATATCTCAAGTGTATTAGCTCCCTGATCGAACTTGGCAGATCTTTATTATTATAACCCTTCAAAGTTAAACTATGCAGGCTTTTGAAGTCTGAGAACATGGCATCACGAACTCTACCTTTCAGGATGAGTGTACGCAGATACTTTGCTTGTTCCTTGGGTACTGGATTCGATTCGTCTCCATTGCATTCCCAGCTAATGCATCGGGCTTGATAAATACCATTTGAGTTATTATCATTCACCCTAGGAAAACCTAAAACAGAGCGTGCTACATCGTGCACTAGATCGTGCATGCTACAATCTGCTACATTTCCGTAGTTATCCCTCTTTGTAACTTGTAATAAGGAATTCTGCAGAAGAATGTTCAATAATCTATTGCCAACAATCTCCATATTATCACCTCCATGGTCGGGTTGAAGAAATCCTTCGGCCATCCAAAGCTCAATCAGTTGTTGCTTTCCGATCTCTCGACCCTTGGAGAAAATCGAACAATAGGCGAAGCACTTTTTAAGTGACGGTGAAGGTAAGTGATCAAAGCTTGATTTCAATATCTTAGAGATATTATCATGTCCTTCAACATCTGAGAGCCAATTCATTTTGATCGAGAGCCAATCGTCTTCAGATTTTCCACGCAGCAACCCCCCTACAACATTGGCAGCTAATGGCAAACCTTGACATCTTCTTGCAATATCTCTTCCAATGGTCTCAAACCCCTGAGGAATATTGCTTCCCCCGAAAGCTTTTGCTCTAATTATGGACCAGCAATTGTCTTCTGGTAAGCCTTGTAATTCGTAGATCGGAAGTGTATGCACGATTGAAGCAACCTCTGTATTCCTCGTGGTAACAATGATGTCGTTTCCCTTGGTGGAAGTAATTCCTAGCAAGCAATTGATAAAGCCTTCCCATTTCTGCTGGTCTCGATTCCAAACATCATCAAGAACAAGTAGATATGTTTTTTCTCTTAAAGCTTCTTCAAGCTTCTTCAGAACAACTTCCCTGCTATCAACCTCCACATTTTCTGATTTTAAAGTTGTAAGAATGTTTTTCAAAAGAATCAGTGTATCAAAACTCTTAGGAACATGAATCCAGATCTGTGTTCCAAAGCGACTCTTAATCTTTTGATGATTAAACACATTCCTAGTCAGCGTTGTCTTCCCCAATCCACCCATTCCGACAATCGGAAGAATGGACAACACTTGTTCATCATCAATTGAGCTTTCCGTCAGCATCTCCACTATTTCTGAAACATCATTGTCTCTTCCAATAAAAATTGGATCGACAGTGAATGAATCAGTTTCTTCAGATCCAGCATCGGAAACAGCAGGAGCATTCGCCAGTCTGCTTTCGAGGCCAAGCTCCATTCCATCTTTTTTAACAGACTCAAAACTCCTATTAATTTCCTTGATTGTAACAGCCATGTTTCGCCGACGTACACATTGATTAAAAGATGGGAAGCACGATGGTACCTTTTTTATTTTCTTCATTTTTTTGTAGAGAATGTGGTAGTTGAGTTCGTCTAGAACATTATCAGCATCGAATGCCACAGATTCAAGCTTCGTTAACCATATTTTGACAGAATCGTCGGCGATGAACCTCTTGTCGGCGTCGTCGAGAAAGCTCTGGATCGTGGTCAACGCCTCCTTTAGCTTGTCGGCATCTTTCCCGAGACCTCTGATTAGTGAGATCTCTCCCTTGGTAACGTTGATCAGGTTTTGAACTAGAACTTCAATAGTGGCGGCGGCGGCTGCTCCTCCGTCCATTCTTCGAGCTTAGTGTGTGTGGTGGCGTGCGAGGGAGAGAGATCGACGGAGAGCTTCAGAATTGCTGAGTGTGTGTTTGTGTGTTAAAATTTTCCGCTATTTTTTAATGTTCCAGAATCGACACAGTTTGTGTTTTTTTTTTTTTTAATTAAAAAAAAAGAAAGAAAAAAGAACTAACTCCTCAACGCACACCTGGTCAATTTTTTTTTTCTTCGAAAGGATAGTTAATTAATAAAACTAGAAAAAGAAAATGCAA
>JAUEKW010077916.1:0-12813 GCA_032274785.1 Ajuga reptans
TCGCCTTACTACATTTGACCTAGTACTCTTGCTAGTAGTCAATTTTGTGGTTAGCACGAAATTTACGTTCAAGTCACCTCTCGTTTTAGATTCCAATCCCAAATAGAGGAGTCTTTAAGGCCCAGTTTACTTTTAAGGATAACCTGGGATTTCGGCCATTTATCCGAAGAGATCCTATGTTTACATTTTCGGTCTATCAAACCCTAAAAATCCCTCCAACACGGGTTTACCCGGTACTGTAGCAGCCAATTTGGGATAAAATGAACCCACCCCCCTAGGACCATTATAATTCGGTGGGATTTGTGTGAGGTAGAATTTACCAAATTAACCCTTGGCAATTTATGATGTATAGAATAACATCAAATTTATTTCTGAGCTAGGGTTTGTGTGTGGAGTGGAAACGCAGCCGCACAAGAGAAGTCGGCCCTAATTCAGATCTGCTCTGAAACTCCAACTCTCAGGAGAGGAACTTACTCTTATCATAGATGTTTGATCTCTATCATTGTCTAGAGCACCGATTTCATTTTCTCACCGTTTGATTAACTAATCTACCTATTTGCTTCTTCGGTGCACTGCGACTTGGTCGGATGCTCGTTTTCTTGATAACCCACGAAATTTGCCTTCCAATCAAAAGGTAAACTGGTTTATTGGTACAATATTCGATTATTGTGTGTTACAATACATTCTGAAATACTTTTTTTTAGTTCGCTATCTCACTTTTTCTCGATTTGAATGCACTTGTTATGTCGTTCGTCAATAAAAAAATTCTAATTTTTACCTATTTTAAATATTCTGATTTCAGTCATTATGTTGTTGCTATTTTGATTTCTGTTATTGCGGGTTAATTGTGTGAGAATATTCTGATTTCGGTCATTATGGATTACTGTTCTGGTTTCGATTTCTGAATTTGGGTTAATATACCCCATTTCTTGCTGCTTCTTTCCATGCTAGAATTAGAGTATGTTGATGTATTTTGTGTACATGGTCTTTATTCTTCAGTCTACTGTGAATATGCAATACATGTGGATGGAAGGTCTGTTTGGTGTCTTGTTATGATAATTTTAGCTAGCCAACTTGCATAATATTTGGTTGTGTAGGATGGATATTGAGCCTAGTGACGTCGAGGCTGACAGAGACGATGAACTCCTCATTATATTACAACAAATAATGAACACTCGTGTGACCTTTTCCCTACATAGAGCTCGTTTGGCCGCACACCAGAATATAAGTCATTTCAGGGTAGGTTATAGTTTAGTTAGTAGGATTCCAGACCGCGTAAAATTGTTGTGTGGTATAATAGGAATGTCGGACGAGACGGCCATAATCCACTTGAGAATGGATAAGTTGACCTTCTCCCGCTTGTTAATGTTGCTAGAAAATTCAGGCGAGTTAAAGGGTACTAGGAATAGTACAACTGCATAGCAACTTGCTCAGTTTTTTAACATCCTAACACACCATACTAAGAATCGAATGGTAAAATCTAGTTACAAACGATCCACACGTACAGTTAGCAAACATTTCCACAATATTTTGAACTCTCTGATTAAGATCCACTTGTTACTGCTTGTCCAACCCGAGCCGATTGATGCCAACTGCACGGATGCTAGGTGGTCATGTTTTAAGGTAAAAAAGTCATTCGTTATACGTGTTCTGCAATTAAACATTCCATTTTTTTTCTATTATCTAATATAAACCAATGAACACTTGTCGGAAATTGCTAGTAAGATTGGGTACGAGTTCGTTATGTCCTCCAAAAGAGAGAAGCTGTTTGAGGTAGTGTCGAGCCTGCGTGTGCTTTCACCCGAGGATGTCATTTGTGTAATAAGGCAACTAGCCAATAACAACAAGGATCTTGATATGTTCTTTACCCTGCCGGAAGCGGAGAGGGGTAGGATGGTGTTGTGTATGGTTGCGGGGGAGTATTAAGATTGGGATCGCCATGACCTGTTCGTTTGTCGGTCCAAATAGTACCATATCCTTTTGAAAACAACATATGACTCATGTTGCTAATATGTTTTTGGTATATAACTCAGGGCATGTAATGTGGAACTAAACACACTCTGTCGGTCATATATGTCTAATTCCAGTTTGATGTAAATTATCGTATGATATTGGAATATTGCTTGTATTAACCTGGTTGGTGATATAATTTCTAATTGTCGGATGTCGTAGTTACTAGTTCATTTTTTGGTGCATTCTCATGATTATCTGATTTCTTGTGCCTTTGTTAAATTCAATGGTGAGTTCAGATATTGATGTTCTCTAATCAAAATATATGTTCATAGACCATATTGCAAACTGAAATAATTGTTCCGTGGTGAGGAACTAAATCATTATCCCAATTCTACAAATGCTATCATTTGACATGTGAGCTAAAATCGCAAAGCATCATCGGTCCAAATAGAGTAACGGATTTCGAATTCGGTCAAGTGCAAATGGACCCACTTAGGTACAAACCAAAACATATTTTTGATGGCATCGTCCACAGAGAAAGAAAGTACAAACTGAACTAATAACCAAGAAACATATTAGAAATAAGCGACATCACGACGTTCGAAATACTTAGAAATACTTGTTCTAATTTCAAATACAAAGCACGCATATATGAGGTTAAGCATGTGTAGTATCACTCGAACATGGACTTGAGTGCATCAAACCTTCTCTCCCCTCGAAGTATTATCCTAATATCACGGGGACTTGCCACCTGCAAATGTAGTTTGTAGTTCGTTGTTAACAATGTTCCATAATACATAACGACAAATAGACTATTGTTCAAATATTACATAACATATCGATGCAATTATCTCCCACTATTCATCACCGAAACTGAATAGTCCATTTACCTCGTCGTGCCCCACGCCGTTGAGATTCCTTAACCAGTTTCATAGTTCGAAGCGGTGTCGCATAACACGAATCTTCTCACGGCATTTGGCAATGTCAAAACTGGTGTTAAAATCGGTGTTGACTATTAACATTGATACGTACACCGACTCAGTACTAATCTGATTTGGGTTGAATCTACCTGCATTCCTCTCCTAGATTAGTATGTAAGAAAACCTATTCTCCACCTCTTCGTTGCACTCACTGAGTCGCCTTAGTTCGGGAGTACGAGGTTGATGGCCATTTGGAACCATATTCTAGTTTGAACCTTGTTTGTAAAGTAAATAGTAGTGTGTATGTAGAGAAAATGAAGTTAGCAATGTGATGAAACAAAGCAACAGTGTGGATTTATTATAAAGGGGAGATAAGGATGGGGAAAGGTACTTGCATGAAATTGACAGCTAAATATTTTGGAGCATTGCCTTCAATGTCACGGGGGGTCCCAGATGATAAAGATGTATCATGTGAAGAGTTGTATGTGCGTTCAACCTTTGTCATTCTTCTGTTTGTACTATCACCATTTGACTAGTCAATTAATTTTCTTGCAATTGATGGTAATTGATTTAGCTTTGCAACTTGGTAAGAAAACTGACCGTAAGCAACTACTCGTTCAAAATTTATTATGCGCATGCATTTTATTAATTGAAGTCAATAACAGCTTGGAATTACAGATCTATCCCAAGGCTTACACAGAGACGAAAAGATAACACGAATATTAAAATAATTGTTCGCTATTGAACAACCATATTCAGCATTTTAAGCTAAAAATAAAGTCACAAACTCAATGCCTCTTGAATGGAGACCATGATGCACACGAGGATATCCCAGTCTGAGTCTTACTTCTTCTCCCACCGAACCTTCCTTTTCCTTTCTTCATACGAGTATCGTTACCTTGAGAGTTTGTCGACATGCCACTAGATCGGCTGACATTCCCCATAGAATCCTCACTTTCACTGTCGGAATGAAGAAATGCCGGTTCATTGTAGTAGATGTTATCAGTGTTCAACGAATTCTCTCGTGTCTCATAGGTGCTGGAAATGGAACTTCCATGTAGGTTTGGAATCTAAACAAATGAAGAGTCATGACCAGCAACATCTTCTGTATCGCTTGAGATTTGAATTACATCAATCGCCTCGACATCACTAACAACACTATCAGTAATCTGAAATACTTCCCATAATTCGGCGAAGTAGTGTTCTCCTTCTCTGATGTACGAAGCGACAAGCATCTATTTCTGAAAGAAACATCAATATGAAACGAGACAGGGTGACAACTTAATTATGGAAAATGGAACTTATGGCATGTATCATTTTCAAGTATATGATACATATTCAATAAAAACTTTCATCATATATCACCTTCCACACAGCATCCTCACACGAAACCGCATGAGTTGCAGGGTCATATACAACCCAAGGCCTTTGGATCAACCAACTAAAAACTTTGCAACGCTTATGGAGTTTGCGTGTTCGCTCAATGCCATACCTGTTTGGGAAATTTATGCCGGTAATGTTGTTATAAACTCTGATTGCTCGGACACATGCTGCCTCATTTTTCTTACCGACTTGCCAAAGTCCATCTGCTTTAAGCTGGAGAAGAATTGTGATGAATTAACGATCCATTGGTCGGGTCCATTCCGAGATAAAAAATACCTTGTCTTGATACATGGCCTGCTTCGGAATGCCCGGCGGTGCCATATCAGAAAAAAAAAACAAGGACAATACAAAATGAGAAGAGGGGGAATTTGAGTGGATGGATTTAATGGTATAACTAAACCGAGATTGCGACGTGCTTTTTATAAACAATACTTACATTGTTGATGGTACTACTCTTCCAGTCATGCCTTGTAGAAAGTAATGCTGTGTTAGTACAATAAGTCCATCATGTGAATGATTTTGCTTTATCACTGAACAAATTGCTATCACACATATAACATAACCTACAGTTTTTGTTGTCCACTTCTATCGAACTAGAAGTTCATAGAGCATCCAGCAAGGTCAAGTTGAAAGATTGTTCACTGATGCATAGTGGGAATCCAATGGTTTTGTGGGCCAATACTTTTGCTTTTCTTTAGAGATCATTACAAAATTTAGAGGATACCTCGATGTTTCTTGAGTGTGGTATGAGTCATAACAAACAAAATGGAAAACAAAATTAACCATCGGAGGTGCATGTCCAAGCCAAAATAGCCAATAATTGAATGATTCCAAAATATCAACATAATCTTAAAATTTACAAGATTCAAAATCGACGTGATTACAACACAATACAAATTCCGTTGGAACATGACTTTTCACATATTGACAACACAATTACGCGGTCACAATCTCAAATGTGTTAGTAATATCTACTTGTGTGGACCAAGCTGTGGTAAACCATTCCCCACCATCGAAGGCCTAGAAATACAACAAAGTAGAAGAAGGACCCAGCTCACTACACAAATCCAAAAGACCTTCCTGGAGAAATAATGCTCTTCATTCAAAGCTCGGAGTAAGTGTGCATCACGACTTCTCATCTCCTCTATTTGTTGAATCGTGCTATCAGGCTCTATTTGCGTACGCCCAGTAGTTGGTGGCTCAACCAATACCACATGTTACATCTATTTGCCTATAACCGGAATCGACATTGAATTGAGAATAGAAATATAACTCCAAAATTACAGATCACAAGTAAAGACAACATCCTATTAGCACTCTTGGATACAATCTAATGCATTATTGATAGTTGAATATGGGATAAGAAAGAAAAGTTCACCCTTGGTTGTGGACACGTAACAAATCGGCGATTACGATTTCTGTCCATAGTTGATATAAGGAGACTAGCGAGGAGTCCACACGAACATAAAAGCTGGCGACTGTACAAGTAGCTCGTCGCAGAACCGGTGTTGGAACTATCAGCAGACACTGCACAATGTGCCAATAAATATAAGTTCTTAGCACAATAAGCTGCATTTCCACCCCGCTAAAAATAAGATTGAGTAATCTAATTTGCATATAAGTAGTGTCATCTTAGAGCAGCATACATACAACAGAGAAGAACAATTACCCAACATGGTCCTTTCTATAAATCATGCTCCATCCCACTATCTGTAGAGGTCACACTGTCAATTATTAACCAAGATTATAGGTTCAGTTTGCATGAACTCAGTTATCATTCAGGCAACATGTGGCTGGGGTTTCCCATATGGTTATGAATAACAATTCGAACACCGAGCACGAGTAATGAAGAAAAAGATATGTACAACGGTAACAACCACAAATCATGGAAAATAATATGTTCCATCAGCGTAAATTTACTACCTGATTATGTTATACAACATTGTATATAGAAGGGGTAAAAAAATCTATACTTGTGTTTTTTCTTGAAGAATATGGCAATTTGGATGGAATGATTTTCTGTGGATTTCGAACCAGGTACGATCCCGTTATTCAAAGCGTAGCTCCTTTCTTCTTCCACCAAGAACTATCACCAGCATGCCTAACAGCTGAAGATTTTCCAGGAGATGGAACCCTAGAAACAGGAAGGGGAAAAATCTTGCGTAGGAAATGATTTGCTTCCAAAATTCACATAAAGTAAGAGCATTATCATAAATTCAGATATTGTCCAAATAGGACTCACAAAGTAAACATGGGGTGGGAGTATTTTCCAACATAGGACTACGCAGAAAAACTTAAATGTAAACACCGGTTTATTTTTGAAAAATCCATTGAAATCCGACTAATCTATACCAAATAGTCCTGTACTAAGGATTAGGGCTAATCCTTGGTCCGTCGACGTAAACTGAGCCTAAGGTATAGGGATGAACCCATTTAACCCAAAGAGAGTCTGATTTGAGATGGAAATTCTAAAGGTGTTTGGATAAAAGCGCTTTATTCCAAGAAAAATATTACGAATACCAATACCTCCCTCCTCAATGGGAAGGCAGACATCATCCCAGGCCACCAGCGAGGTGGTTTTACCCCACAAAAATACCTTGCATAAGATGTAAATACGCTCAATAACAACAAGGGGAAGAGGAAATATTTGGAGCCAAAAGCACTCAACTCCCTGCAAAATAAATTTTATAAGTAAAACTCTTACTGCATACGATAGAGTTAGTTGTCCAAGAATTAATATAAGCAACAATTCTATCATATAAAGGGGCATAATTCACAGCATGTAATCTTTGAGTAGCTAACGGGACTTCAAGGTATCTGACAGGGAGTGTTCCGGGTAGGAAGTCAACAAGGTCAAGAATCTCCTCCAGCTCTCTACCATGGATTCCAGCTGGGAAGATGGAAGATTTAGAGGGGTTCATATTAAGCCCAAAGACAGATTTGAATTCCTCTAAACAATCACAAAGGATCTTGTCCAAGTGAGCATCACCCCGGGCAAACAACATAAGGTCATCAGCAAACGAGAGGTGGGTGATTTTAGGACTATTGCATCTAGGATGGTAGTTAAATTCACGGTCAACAAAGGAGGTATTGAGTAATCTAGAGAGGTACTCCATGTAGATGACAAAGAGGGAAGAAGACATATGGTTGCCTTGTATAAGGCCTCTATTGCCGGGGAAGTGACCCTGAAGGGACCCATTGACGGAGATCGAGTAGGTGGCGGTGGTAACAAACTCCATGACCAGAGAGACAAAAAAAGATGGGAATCCCAAGCCTAAAAGGACATCACGAAGAAAGGACCAAGATATTGTATCGTAGGCCTTTTTCATATCCACTTTGATGGTACATCTCTGAGACAGACGGCGTCCGTTTAGAATAGTTTCCGATGATCGCTTGGGCTATAAGAATTTTATCTTTAATATTTCTCCCCTACCCCCCCCCCCCCCAATAAAGGTAGCTTATCAATGATACTGGGTAGGATCGGCTCAAGTATAGAAGAGAGGATTTTGGTGATGATTTTATACACAACGTTACAGTAGGCAATAGGTCTGAAATCAGCAGCAGAAGGCGAGTGGTCATATTTTGGGATAAGGGCAATAGAAGTGTGATTAATATGTTTTAGAATCTCCCCAGACTTGAAAAATTCGAAAATAGCATGCAAATATCCTTGCCAACAATATCCCATGAGTTTTTTAAAAATGCGGAGGAGAAACCATCAGGGCCTGGGGATTTATGATTCTCAATGTCAAAAAAAGTCTTTTTAATATCATTAGAGCAAACAAGAGTCTCAATGAGAGCAATATGTTCAGCAGTGAGGCAAGGCCCCGAGAGCAGAACAGATTGGTCAACATGGGAAGTGGGGAACGCCATCCCAAAGAGGTTAGTGAAGTAATTGATAAAGGAGTCCGACATCTGCTCAAATGAGGGCGGTTGACCATTATCAAGGATGATAGAGGAGTGTGTTTTTTTAGAACCTTTTTTTTATGATACTATGAAAAAACTTGGTATTCCTGTCACTCTTATTGAGGAACTCGCATTTGGCTTTCCGGGAAAGAAAAGATTTTTCAGCTTTGGAGTAGAACAATGCTTTATCTCTAAGATCCTTCACCTTGTATGAAAGTTCAGGATTTAGAGGATCAAGATGGAGGAGATTTTGATGTTCCTTTAGAGAGGTTTTCGCAACTTTGGAGCTCGAGGAAATATGGCGGAAGTGGGAGGAATTGAGGGATTTGAGTAGGTTTTTCAGGGCTTTGAGTTTTTTGCACAAGATGTATTGGTTGGTTCCCCTAAGGGGCTCGGACCAAATACCTTGTACAATGTGCAGGAAAGAGTGGTGAAGCATCCACATGTTGAAGAATCTGAAAGGCCTAGTGAGCTTCGAGACATGTTTCATAAGGGAGAGGATGATAGGCGAGTACTCAGACATAGACCCGGACCAGTATATCAGCAGTACAAGATAGCCCAAAAGACATCCAAGCCTAATTAATAAGTGCTCTAACGAGCCTGCGCCAAATAGTATTTTTAGTCCAAGTAAAGAAACAACCAGAATATTGAACATCAATCAAGCCAAGGGAAATCCAAGTATCATGGAAATCAACCATTTTATTGTCGGGAACATGCTTGCCAGTTAAATTATCATTAGGGGATTTCAAACAATTAAAATCACCAACAACTAACCAAGTATCAGAAATGGGAAGCCCAAATTTTAGAGACTGCCCCAAAGCTCCCTCCGATCAGGCCCCTAGAACAGTCCATAAATAAAGAAAGCAACAAAGGAAGTTTGGGTCACTCTACAAGTAGCACGACAATGGATAACTTGGGGGAGGATTCAAGAATACTCAAAGCAACATAATCGGGATTCCAAATAATCAAAATACACCCATTTTTACAAGTGTGGAAATTGTTTGCATAATGTCAACCATGAAATTTAGTTTTGATAACATAATCACAAAAGGGGAAAAATTGCAAATATTTTTATCCAACTTAGTTTCTAACAGGCAGACAATATCAAGATCATGCTTAAAAATGAAAGAAACAAGTTCATCTTGTTTCGCAGAACTATTGAAGCCTCTAATATTCCAACACATAATTGTCATTTAGTGGGTTGGGGTAGTGTTTCTTACTGGAGCTGGACCTAGGAGGAGGTCCAGAGACAGGTTCCTTACCTTTTCCTTTTGACTCATTAAGCATATAAATGATGGTTTGCAGCTTCTTAATTAGAATTTTTCTTTTTCTTTTTCTTTTTTTATCTTCATCCATCTCCTTCCCTCACTTTTTTTTAACCAACCCAACCTGTATATATAGACATCAAAAGTAGTTATTTACAGTCCTTAAGTAAAATAAAAATTGGGGTAAACCAAGCCCATCAGCAATGATAAGACCTATAATACTATTACAATGATGCAAATCAGTAAACCTATTACATTGTCTTGATCGAGCAACAGTATTGGCCAAAACATCTGCTATCTTGTTTCCTTCTCTGTGAATGTGAGACGAAAAGACTTTTACCTTTTGTTGTAACATAAAAAAATCAGCAATCAGACTTTGGTACTTCCACCCACCCGCGACATCTTATTTTAACATATGTATAATAGAAAGAGCATCTATCTCAGCCCAAATTTTCCAATAACCTAGATGCAAACAAAACTTAATCCCTTCAGTAACCGCCTTTAACTCAGCAAAAATGTTATCACATACTTCAATATACACGTAAAATCCAGCAATGAACTCAGCAGTACTAATTCTAATAACCCCACCAGCCCCCCCCCCCCTCCCCCTCCCCCCCTCCCGGCCTGGATTCCCTTTTGAGGCTCCTTCAGTATTGAGTTTAACCCAGTCATCATTTGGAGGTTCCCTTTTAACTATTCTAGGACATTCCTGCACTTTAGCCCCCACTTTGAACCCCCACAATGTGGTGAGATGCCAATAAGACTTCCAAAACCCAATTGGCATCAGATTAGCCAAGGCCATCAGCCTTAACTTCTCAAACACCAGTACTTCGATTCTGGAAGCTGAAGCTTTTCTCATTCTAATACTTACAAGCATTCCTCATTTTTCAGATTTGCCAACATATAAACAATGGCAGTATAGTTCGAATGTGGTCTTGGCTACGAAGCATTTGAAACCAGAGACCAAAAATCTGAAATAAAGAGAGGGTGCAAGGAATTTTGAAACTAAAAAAAGATGCAAAGTAGTTCCATACCTGTCTAGAGATGGGGCATTTACAAACAAATGGTTTTCATCCTCAAAGTAAGAATAACAAAGGCTGCATACGGACACTACCACAAAGCTCTTTCTTTTGAGGTTACTATCAAGGGGAAGAAATTTGTTAGTTAAACTCCAAATAAATGTGGCCTATGTTTTCAAGTTGGCTTTGGGCCATATCATAGATTTTCAAACCAGCGTAGGCTTGTTCAATCTTAATGAGTTCCATGCAGAAAAAACAGAAAAAATACCATTTGAAGATAATTTCCAGACAGGCATATCAGATTGTTTAGAATTAATAGAAAGCTCAAGGATGTTTTCAAGTACATGGGGAGAAAATGAAGAAACAAAATTTAAATCACATGCATTGTTACACCAGAAATCAGCCACGCGAGCATTAATATAAAAAAATTCACAAAACTGGCATAAAGGACCTTCCATACACCAAGTGTCAAACCAAAATGAAATAGATCCCCTACCCAACCTCCAGAAAATATTATTTTTAGCATCATCTTTAACCACAATAATTCTTTTCCAAAAGTGGGAATGGTCATACCCAATATCAGCCAGATAAGGATGAACTTTACTAAGATATCTCTCTTTCAGAAAATTGCACCACAAGCTATCACCACTCCTAATTTTCCACCAAGCTTTCCAGACAAAAGCTCTAGGCATATCCCCCATATTTCTAACTCCTAGCCCTCCTTCTTCGATGGGAAAGCAATTTTTTTTCCCATGAACTCCAATGAAGCTTTCTTTTCTCCCTACCCGAGCCCCACAGAAAACTATTAAAGGGCCTATGTATTCTTTTCACAGCACCTTTGGGGGGTCCTATCACCCTAAGAGAACACATAGGCATTGAGGAAAAAATAGTTTTAATGAGCTCCAGCCGACTCCCCATGCTTAGAAAGAGTTTATCCTATCCCTCTAATCTGCCCAAAATCTTCTCAAAGATCTCCTGAAACAAGAAAACATTTACCCTCCCTTTGAATAATGGAACTCTTAAGTATTTAAAGGGTAACTCCTCCTCCACAACCCCATACAACTCTTTTATTCTTCTTTTCCTATATGTACTGACCTTTTTCCCAAAAACAACAGAACTTTATGAAAAATTAATTTTTTGACCAATGGTCTTTTCAAGGTTTTCCAAAAATTCCAACAACTTTTGAAAGGAAGAGATATTTTTGGAACAGAAGATCACAGTATCATCAGCAAGGACAGAGATGGAATCAGGATGCCTTTTTAATTGTAATGAAGTTTTGGTTCAGATTTGAATAAATCCATAAGACCACTGGTTAGAGCATTGGAAAAAATGACAAACAAACTAGGGATAGTGGATCACCTTGTCTAAGACCTCTAGATAATGTGAAAAAACCAGCCAAGGCTCCATTTATAAGAATAGAAAACCAAGAGTGCTCAATGCTATTGGAAATCAGCCTAATAAACAACTCAGGAATGCCAATGAGATGCAGAGTTTTATAAAGGGTTGACCACTCCCCTCTATCATTAGCTTTTTGCAAATCCAATTTCAAAATCATTTTTCCTTCTTTACATTTATTATTCATATCATGCACAAGTTCTTGGGCAAGTATGATATTATCAGCGATGTTCCTAGTAAGGACAAAACCACTTTGGGGGGGGGGGAGACAATTTTAGGAAGAAGTTTAGACAACCTTCTATTGATCAGGTTAGTAAGGATTTTGTTGATCACATTGCAAATACTTATGGGCCTTAAGTCAGCCCAGGTCATAGGGTGATCTTTTTTGGGGATTAATGTGATGGTAATGCAAGTAAAGCTTCTTGGCATAGGCTTTCCAGACATGAACTCACAACAAGCATCCATCACATCATCCTTGATGAATTGACAACAATATTTAAAAAAAAAGGGAAGAATACCCAGCAGGGCCTCCCATACTATTTATATCAATACTGAACACTACATCTTTTACCTCCTCCTCATAAGGGAGGAGGCAAAGCTCAGCAACATCATCCTCAGACAAGAAAGTCATTATAGAGTTAAAAATAGGATTACTAAGATCATTATTTTTAGCTGAAAAAATATTTTGAAAAAAATCACAGGCGGATGATTGCATTTCAGAAGTGTCATTAGTAATCCTATCATTAACCCTAACTTCAGAAATATGATTCTTAAATCTTTTTTTCCTTACTGAGGTATGAAAATAAGCAATGTTCTTTTCTCTACCTTTAGCCATTTGCAGGCTACTTTTTATTTCCAAAAAGACTCCTCCATAGCCAAAGCTATTGGAACACCTGTAGTCACCGACGATCCAAACAACAAGACTATTCGGAACCCGCCGTCAAAAATGGCAATCCAAAACTGCAAACTAGTTCG
>JAUEKW010078246.1:0-12808 GCA_032274785.1 Ajuga reptans
CAGCTCGTGGGGTCTAGTTTGCCAAAAATTAAATAAAAGCAAGCATGTATGCATATCACCATGAGGTATCACCATAACATTTATCACCATAATTCATATCACCATAACATGTATCACCATATTGTCATTTCGGCCATTTCATCAACAGATCAAATATACTTGAATCTCGTGGCATAATATTTTACATAGTAAGCACATTAACACAACTAAGCAATATATTTAATTTAACACAAACTTAAAAAAATAAACCCCATGTTAATAGTCTTGAGTCTTGATAAAAAGTACGTGAGAAGTTGTATGTCGTCTAAGTTCGTAGCCTTAATTGTCTGCTCCTACAATTAAAAATATGTAAATCTTAGTAATTAATTTAAATGATAATATAATGTTAGTAATACTTATTATAATAATAATTAAGAGTTTGGATAGGCTTTTTTTTTTCTTTTCTTTTTTTGAAATTGATGATGTTTTAAAATTAAAGAGATAAATAAAATTATAATTTTTTTTCTTAAACACCGGAATACGACCAGATTGGGGGTTAAGTAGAAGTGGGTATGATTTTGTAATTTTTGAAAACTTTGGCAGATGGAAATAATTTCTTTAAAAATTAGGATTAAAAACAAATAATTAAAAAAATGAATGAATAAAAAGTTTTGGGACTTTGGGTTTTAAGATAATGTTCCCTTCTATCTTTCGTGAAAATAAAATATACACTCAAAACAAAATAGATAGAGAAGGGTAGTCGGCGATAGGCGGCAGCACAATCGGCGTCGACTCGACGGTGTCCCCTGCCCACGCAAAAAAAAGAAAACAGATCTGATTGTGAAAAGTTACAGTGAGTGTGTGTATAGTAATTTTTTTTTCTGTTGCTGAAGAATCAAAGTGCCAAAGAGACTGAGAGAGTAGGAGAGAAAGACGACGGTGGCGGTTCGCCGGAAACAATGGCCGCCGGCCTGTTTATTGAAAAAGAAGAAATATTTATTTATTTCTCTAATACCTTTTTCTGCTTTGATTCGTTTTTTATTTGTTAGTTAGAAAAGCAAATTGGTGTAGGATTTTATAGCGTTTAAGGGCTTGGTGAAACAGAGAAAATATCTGAATTTTTGGCTTGATTTTAGAGCAAAAGTTGCTCTATTCCATGGTGGAGTTTGGTGGTAGAAGGAAGAAACAAATTAGCAGAAGGAGGAAGATGCTGATTTTGCGGTTGACTTCCTGTCCCCCCCCCTCCCATATTTGTTTTTATAATAAAAATTAGAGATTGGGCTTGGATTAAAGATTGACTAATATGTAAATATTTATTGGGCTTCTGTATAATTATCTAGAGAAATTTTAGAATTACATAGAAGATAACTAAGTTTGGGCTTAAAAAAATATAATTAAAATTGGGCCTTATGAATTATATCCATCCCCTAACTAAAGATTTGGACTCCCTTATAAACTTATACAATTTGAGCACTTTAAAGAATTGAACTTCTAATAAATTATGAATTGGGTTTTTCGACTATGAGACTTAGTTCAACATAAAATGCATTGATATAGATAATTTATTATTTAAAATATTTCGTAAATTTCTCGGGTGTTACAAGAGGCAGTGCCAACAATGCTATACATGTCTTATATGCAAAAATAATATTTTTCAATTTTTTTAAATGAACTGAAAAGAAAAATGACACTTGAAAATTTGATTTTGCAAAAAACTGCTTCCACATTTTTATTTCACAATTTACTCCATCTACCAATCAAAAAAAATTTCTCTCTTCATTCTTTTTTTTTAATTTAAAATTTTAAACGTTTATAACTTTTTTATATCTACTTAATTCTTGATGAGAAGTATATTAAATTAATCCTTATTTCACGATCTTCAATTAGACATCCATATTGCATATAATAAATTTGTTAGATTTACATTGGCGAATCACATAAAAATATAGATTATAAAATAATATGAGTATTTGTTTCCAATTTGATGCATAATAAAAATAATTTAATTGACTTTTAAGCAATGTGGGAACTAATGTTCGCCCACGGTAGTTTTAAAACTGCTCTCATATTTATCCATTGGTATTCAAATCCCACTATCTATCCCCTTAACCATCTACCATTATCTATATTCATAACCAACTTTCATTATCTATTCATTTTTTTTTTTTTTGTAATTTGTATTTCGTACTGCTTTGTTTGCACCACAATCTCTTGTTTTATGATTTTATTATAATTTTGAGGTCTATATTCATTTTAACAATAATATAAATTTACCATATATTATTGTTAAAATAAAATATAAAATATATTTTATCCCATGCATTGCACGGGTGGACATCTAGTGTATTTAGAAGAGTGCTGGTATTTTTCTGAAAAAAGCTTCTACTATTAATTGGTATTATTTTTTTCTGTTCGCAGGTTAAAACTAACTTAGAAAAAGATTGCTGGTATTTTTCTGAATACTAGAAAGTAGAAATGTTCATTGTGCAATGCACGATTTGTAAATATAATCACGAGTATATATTAAAAATTGATACAATTTTATAGTTATAATATAATAAAATATTAAATAAAAAATTAAAATAAAATATAATAAAAGATGCAATTATATTTTTGTTTTTGAAACTCAAATTATATGTTTGTTGATAAAATAAAATGAATCTAAAATAGTATTTTAAAATACATAAATATGAATAAGTAATGGATAGGGGTGCTCACGGTGCGGTTTTGTGGTTTTTCTCAATAAATATAAACCGCACAATAATATGCGGTTTGGTTTTCTATTTAAAATTAAACCAAAGTTTATGTAAAAAAAATGAATATGCGGTTATATACGGTTGCGGTCGGTTTGTGGCGGTCTCGCGATTTTAATCAAATTTAAAAGTAGGTACATATAATAACAATCGAACAAGCAAATGTAAAGTTGAAAAACACCAAACAACCTATAGTAAATACCGGTCACCAATATTTATATCTTAGATAACAAATTAACAAAATTAGTGGCACCAATGTACATTGTCCATAAGGTAAATATCACAAAAATATAAATAGAAAGCCACTAACTTTAACAATAAGATATGTAAATAACAAAAACTTATCTGATGCTAAAACTAAGTGAATTAGATCTATAAATAACAACTAGATATATCAATAGCAAATAACAAACATGAATTAGAAATATAATAACAATTAGATATAACAAAAGCAATGGTAGATAGAAACTAAACATATTAACATATAATATGCGGTGCGGTTATTGAGCAAAAATATAAACCACACCGCATATGCGGTGCAGTTTTTGGCTAAAAAATTTAACCGCGGATTATCTATAAAAATCATAAATAGCGGTGCAGTGCGGTTTGGTTCGGGTGGTTCAGACGTTTTTATAGATTTATGCTCAGCCCTAGTACTGGAGTATTTATTTTCAGTGGGGTGTGAATATCTTTGTTATCCTTGCACAAACGGCTATTCTAATCTCCTTGTATGGCTCAAATTTTCTCAAGTGTTTCTCAAATTAATTTTTTGGAGTAGTTTCACAATTTTGTTATATATAAAGCATTATTTAAATATCAAAATATATCAAAACTAACCCAATAAATATATTTTACATAAAAAAATTAATATAACTACTATTTTAAATTATATACCTATAGTTAAATATATATATTTTTTTGGCAGATTTGGCTCACCACACGCAAACACGCACCGAACTATTTTTTTTTCTTTTCAATTTTCTACAAAAATGGCAAAGTTTTCACTTGAGGAAAAAAAAACCCAGAAAACTTCGTCTTATAGAAGGCTCCATTTTATTATATAGTAAGGTTGGTTGATAATTGTGAGGAAAAGTTTGGCCGATATATCAATCGATTTGTCCCAAAATTTGTACTAATTAGGCGAAGATTTTGTACCATATGGGAAAGTTTGATCGAGATATCAATCGATTTACTGAGAATTTTGCACTGATTCCTGAAGAATTTGTTTAGCTGAGATATCAATCGATTTGCCGAAAAATTTACACTGATTAGCAGAAGATTTGGTAACATATTAGCTAGAATTTTGTGGTTCGCTTGTAAATAAAATTGTGGGAGAATATTGAAAATTTTGTAACCAATTAGCCAGAATTTTGGGAGAATATCTCCATAAATGATAGCTAATATATGATTGGACTGTTGTTGACTTATTTAGAGTAAAATTAAGCAATTGACATTATCTTAGCATAAAATTAGGCAATTTTTACCATAAATCTAGACGAATTTTACCATAAATGTAGCCCCTTGATCTTACCATACGTTTATAACCAAAGTTGCTAGAATAATTATGGAGAATTAAACTAAAATTGTTATTTCTAGATTAAGTAACTGCATTTAGGCGGAAAAATACTGAAATTGCTATTTATAGAGGGTTCCATTATATTATTAAGTAAGATTATTATTACTAGAGTTTCACTCATGCGGTGTATGAGGACAAGTTTTCTATTTAATTTGAAAATATAAAATTGACACATTTGGATCAATTAATCTAACAATATTTTATTGTCTAATCATCTTCTTCCTCATTCCATGTGAATATGTCATAGTTGTAATCTTCTAAAAGAAAAGGTAAATAGTCTTCAAAAAATTATGTTTTTGGAATTATCTAAATTTTTTATTTAAATAAAAAAAATCTAAAATTCAAATATAACATAATAATCCGGAAAAAGTATTTACACTTAAAAATTAAATATTTTAATATATATATATATATATATCTCTGTGTGTATATCATAATTGATGTCAAATCGAAGATCATGAAAAGAGAAATAATTTTGTATTGTTTTTATAGAAAATAGAGTTGAGACGAAAAAGTTATATGACTTTTTAATCTTACTTAATAATAAAAATAAATCTGGCTATAAATAGAAAATACTAGATTTTCCCGCCCAAATCAAGTTGATATGTTCAGCATGCCTTGCTGACTACTCCCACCCTTTAATTTCGGATACACAATTTTGATAAGTTTGACAAATCAGTTGGAACAAATCAAGACGTCAAGCCATCGGAAAATGTTATTATAAAAAAAAAAATGAATGCAATTTTTAGTTGGTTGATTGTTTGTGTTAGACTATTTGTATAGTGTTTGAGCATAATATAAAATTAATGAAAAAATTAATATAGTTTGTGTCTCAAATTTATTAGTAATATTACTCTTAGATAAATTTATTGAAAAACAATTAGGTTTTTAAAATTATTTTTATATTTTCTCATAATTTAACATGTTATTGATTTTCAAAGTAACAATAATTTTTTTCATTTTCCTGTAAAATTTCCAATATCTATGTATATATTTGATTATTTTTCTAAATAGATATTATATATGTATACAAACATCTATTTTATTTGATAATTGTTGGATTCGTTAAAAGATAAAAAATTTAATTGTATACTTCTAAATAATTTAACATATTTTAAATTTACTTTTATGAATAATATACAAGAGTTTATTCATTACTATATCGGGTCATATCAACAGTCAAGTCAACAAAAAGGCTCAATAACTTAAATTAGGCACTTTATGTGCGATTTATACGTCAATTAAGATCATGTATGATATTTAGGCTTAAATTATCCTCAATTATTTTTTTTCATATTTCATATTATGTTAACATTATCTATTATATTGATTTCTTAAGTGGTTTAAATTTATTTCACATAATTTTTATTATATACTAACCATCATTTTGTTAATATTTAAACCTTCATAACCGCCTTAATCTATTTTGTTTTTCAAATATTTTTCAAACCGCGCATCGCGCGGGTACTGGAATATATTTTTTACTTTTTTTAACAATAAAATATATTTTAAATCGTGCATCGCACGATGGGAAAATTCTAGTTATATAGAGAAAAGTTAAAAAAATAAAAGAAAAAAAAAGGAAAAAGAAAATTTTTGATTGTCAATTAAAATGAGGAGTTGAGAAAAAATGAGGTATGAATCCTATTTGGCCAACGTTTAAGCTGTAGTTTTAAAAAAGTTAATTGCTATTTCAATTCAAATTTATTAATACAGAAAAATCACATATGGACACATGTACATAGGTTGTCCTACTTTTATATTAAGGGAGAGTTATTATTGTTGAAGGAAAAATACAATTAGTGTGTATTCTTGTAACCCTACTTTGAACACCCTATATAAAGGGATCTCTGGTGAATAAGAGAACATAATATTATGCGCCTGTCTTTATTGTATCTTTTCAATATTTCTACAACACGTTATCAGCATAATTGTTCTATCTTTTTCGTCAATCTATAATCTGCGATGTTAAATTTCCTATCTTTTTCGTCAATCTATAATCTACGATATTAAATCTCATCGGCGAAGTAAAGGTGTCGAACGATAAAATCCAAAAAGAAAATAGAAAAAGAGAACATAGAAAAAAGAGGCGGGGAGGGTGAGTAATTTGTATTACCTAAAGTTTTCTAATTATTTGTATTCATACCAATTGACTATCATCATCGCTGCAATTGTTCATTAGTTATCATGTCGTTCAATGAAAGCAATGATGTCGTTAATACTATATAAAATTGAAAGTGCAGCATACATACCAAACATTCTGCTAATTTAAAATTCTAGGTTATGTGATTGATCTATAAATTTGGTTCTTTTATTAATTCATTATATATCAACATGAATATGCCACATCACATACACCACAAGAAAACTGCTAAATTTCAACGGAACATAAAATCATTGGAATTTTTCAACATTCCAACAAAAATTCCAACAGCTACAATAACCGTTGGAATACTCCAACGAAAAATCCAACGCCTGAACAATTATTGAAAAAAATTGATAGAAAAATTGTTGGAATTTTAATTCCAATAGTATTTCCATCAATTATGATACCGTTGGAAAATATTTCTTTATTAATACAATAGTCCAACGGATTTTTACTATTGGAAAGTATTTGTTTCCTCAAATTTTTTATTTTACACATTTCTTAAACCTTTTTTAATTTTATTTCTTTATTTCTTATTTGCTCACACAGAAGAAAAAGAATTCTCAATTCAACACCACATTTCTAGGGTTCTTCACCGGCGCACTCCGTCCGCTTGCCGCCGGCGTGTTCTCGCCGTCGCTGCTACTCGCCGCTGCTGCACGCCGTTGCTGCTTGCTGCAGTTGCTGCTCGCCGCCGCTGCTGCTCGCTGCCGTCGTAGTTCCTGTTTATGTTACCGGCAATACTTTTTGCTGCATTTCTGCTATTTTATCATGATGTACTTGTCGATTTATTTGCAATTTCCCTAATCCCCTTCTCCCCTGGAAATTTTGTGTGGCACGATGTGAGCACGTTTTTTGCCATCTCTCAACTCTAGATTCATAGTAGTAACTAATATTACGTATTTATAACTTCAAGCATGAGATGTAGAATGTGGAAGTCATTTTCCAGAAACAATATTTGATTTTGTTTAATTATGTGGTGCTTAATAGAACAAAAGATACTTTTCAAAATTTATGTTTGGAGTTGGCTACAATGGGTGATCTTAAACTCGTTGAGTGCCCACAGAATCATACCCTAGAAGCTGAATCAAGCAGGCAAATAAAATTGCTGACTTATGGTTATTTTCGATCGGCATTTTATCATATTCCTAGGAAAGAAAATGAGTTGTTCTGAACTTTTCCCAAATCAAACGGGATTTTCAAGCTTCCTGATTTATTATCTGCTATTTACCGGAACATATTGTCATATTTCTCCTCTAGTTATATGCAGTCCTTATTGTGTTTTTGGTTTATGAATCTGATGTGTTTATATGTAGGGTCTAAGTGTCGAATTGTTGGCAGATATTCTCCAGTAACAACTGAAGAGCAGAAATCTACCAGAACTTGGGGGTATTCTTGGTAACGGAGATATCCCTGCAAAATCGGGTGCTCCAACAGTGCAAGAACCGATATTGGGCAATTTGTTGTTTAAAGTTCCCAACTCGCAATGGCAAGGCAATGGCTTTGTACATCCCCAGCCTTAAATCATTTCTCGACTCTGGTTGAACTTGCTGTTGAGAGTTACCGTTGAGATAATTGTTTTCATTGATTTTGTGCGAGATTCGGAAATTAAGCCAGAGTATATAATCCCTAGAGTTTGTACTATGTTGTCAGTTAAAGCTATATGGACTTCTATATTTATTTTATATTTTTAGTTTATTTGGTAATTTTTAGATTCTAAAGAAAACAAGATTTTAGAAATAAACTTGAGATTTTGTTTGATTATTTTTATATTTTGTTGTCAGCAGCTTTTTGTTGCTAAGAAACTTAATATTTATTCTTTTAAACTTATTAAGTAGTTTCTTAAATTCTATTTATCTTTTTGCATTGGATCTACCGATCCAGGTGCAAGATGCAATCCATGTGGAACGGGAGAAACCTGAAGTAAAGGAAGATGAGTCACCTACTTCTTCACGTAGATGGAGGCTCTGGCCTATCCCGTTTAGGAGGGTGAAGACACTTGAGCATAGGGATAGTAACTCGTCGAATGAGGAAGGCTTTGTTGGTTATGACTCGGTCTCACAGAGCCAGGAGTCGGCTACGACTGCGAAAGCACATGGGTCCGCCGAGTCTCCTCGCAAGAAAATTATAAGAACCAATGTGCCCACTAGTGATCAGATAGCATCTTTGAATCTTCAAGAGGGACATAATATGGTGAATCTCTACTAGCTTGCTTGGAACCCAAAAGGTGGGCAAATATTTTTTGATGGATGTTCGTGTGCGTGCTTAGGATAGGTGGTTATATTGGGGGTACCCTTGATTTTATTTACGTTTTAATAGAGCAGGTTGAAGCTCATATATACTTGTGGAAGTGGAATACACGAATAGTAATTTCTGATGTGGATGGGACAATCACCAAGTATGTCCTTTTTTCTTCTTTCTTTTATCATTT
Organism: Ajuga reptans; assembly: GCA_032274785.1. Classification (NCBI taxonomy): domain Eukaryota; kingdom Viridiplantae; phylum Streptophyta; class Magnoliopsida; order Lamiales; family Lamiaceae; genus Ajuga; species Ajuga reptans. Next base: position 8,886 of record JAUEKW010078246.1, read on the forward strand.
ACTAGTTTTTAGCAAAGATAGATAACCAATCTCACAGGTTTTGACTTGTGCCTCACACTCTTCTATGTGTTTTTCTAGGTCCGATGTTCTTGGTCTGTTTATGCCGTTGGTTGGAAAAAACGGGACACATTCCGGAATTGCTCATCTTTTTTCTGCAATAAAGTTAGTCTTTTTTAATGTTCTATTTTATACACCTAAAGCCATCACTATATGCTGTATGGTATATATATTTGACCTTGATTCTTGCAAATTTACACGATTTCAGATGTTATACTTCTGTTGAGGTGCATATTATGGCCATAATATTGTAAATGAAATCCAAGATAGTTGAATCCAAGTTCTCATTCATAAGAAATATGTCAAATTTCATTTAGTTGATAAAGTTGGTTAATAATATGTGTTCTAAAATTATACCGGGCTTCTAAGGCCTCTATCACACATTTTCATAAAGTTGGTAAATACTATTTATTCCGAGCTCCAAACCTAATTTATTTGATTTGACAAATTTAATTAATGAAAATATGCTTTTAGATTATTATGGTATCTTTGTTTCTGCTACAGGAGAATGGGTACCAACTCCTATTCCTTAGTGATCGGGCCATCGTTCAAGCATACTTAACGAAAGCTTTATGTTCAATCTAAAGCAGGTATATTTACTATGAGTTGAGCCTCTTTAGCTTTTCAAGATGCTTAATGGTGTTGGTCTTCAGGGATTTGCTGATCAAAATTTCTTGAACTGTTTTTGGCCAGTATATATTCTTACTCAGTTGAGGATGGGAAAAGCTTGCCGAACGGGCCCGTTGTTATTGCCGAACACTTTTTGTAACATTTTTTCTTTTTAGATTCTCATTTTGGTCTATTCGTGTGCAGCATGGTAGAGTCTTCAAGAGACTGTGAGTAAAGCTCTAGTGAGCACCTTGGATCACTTACGGTCTGTGGATGCCAAGCTCAACAAATTCTTGGATGAAAAGGCTAAGGAATTCTCTGCAACTATTATTCAATTTTCTCTAATTGAACAGGTATAAAAATAACACCATAAAAACCTATAAATAAACGAGAAAATCTTGGCATTATTTATTCTGTTAGTTTGACAAGAGATTAATAATGTATTGATTTCAGATGCTAAATAATTACTGCTTAAAAAGTTTTTCTTCCTTTTTTCACATGAATTCCTGTGATTGTTGGGAAATTTACAATGTAGGGTTGACTTCTAATGTCTTTCTTTTTCAACAAATTTCTCTCACTTACTTTCTCACTCACGCACATACACACACAGAAATGATAAAACGGTGCAGACAAAAACCAGAGACCCCAGAAAATACGGACGTGGAGTCAGCTGATGAATTTTGTAATTTCTATAGTGGCTCTTCTTCAGGCGTGCCTCCCCCTTGCGATGATGAGAATGAGATCCATCTTATTGGTGATGACATCGATGATGATGATGATGATGATTGATTAATCTTTATAATTTTCTTCATTATGTTTGAACGTTGTTTATTTTGGATGTGAACTTTTAAGTTCTAACATTTTTAGATTGACAATTTCTAAGAGATGCTTTGTTTGTTATAACTTCATTTGGATATCTTCTAAAAAGTATTAAGTTGTAGAGTATTTGACTATTAAAATGGTATATTTGTATTTTTGTATGTTGTTTATTTAGTTACAGGAAAAATCTAAAAAAAAAAAAAAATTATGTAGAAAAGTGGTAGGACTAATTCCAACTAAAAAATTCCACAGGAAATAATTTGCAAGAAAACCGTTGGAAAAAATTCCAATGGTACAATAGACCGTTGGAATACTGTTGGAAAAGTTCCAACATGAACTGTAGGAAAATATTCCAACGCAATCGTACCATTGGAATAAACGTTGGAATTAGTGTTGGAATTTTTGTTGGAAACTATTCCAACGGAATAAGGCCGTTGGAATAACCGTTGGAATTAGTGTTGGAAGCTCTGTTGAAAAATATTCCAACAGAGCAAGACCGTTGGAATAGGTGTTGGAATTACTGTTGGAAAGAGTATAGGAAAGACCGTTGGAAACAATTCCAATGGAAAATTAGCTTTGGAAAGACCGTTGGAAAAAATTCCAACGGAAAATTTCTGTTGGAATTGGCGTTGGAAAATAATCTATCATGCAATCATTCCAACGGCATTTACAGTTGGAATTTCCGTTGGAATCAGTGTTCCGTTGGAATAATAATTGTTGGAATGGAATTCCAACGACCACTTTTCCTACGGCACAAAAATCGTTGGAATTGCCGTTGGAATTGATAATTTCAACGGATAATGTCTATATTCCAACGAATTTTTGGCCGTTGGAATTTTACAGTTTTCTTGTAGTGATATATGATGTCCTAGATTATGATTAATTAATGAGTCATTGTAGCAAAGGCATAATTTTTATTGCTTTAAATTTTGAGGCTATTTCTAGATTATGAGTAGATGGAGTTTTCTAGCATAATTGAGTATGTGTTATTCCTCTTGCTCCATGATTTAATTTTTAACTATTTCTTTCTTGTAAATTTGTTTGGCATCTATACACGCTCGCTTGTTCATGCGGACATTGAGGCTGAAACGGAAGGTTAACCACCACACCTTTATATGAAAAATTTGAAAAGTGTCATAGGAAAGAATCGTGTGTTTCTTACAAGGTAATTCGAACAACCCTGTTTTATGAATTTAATGCAAATAATATTGATCGATAGTGGCATGTGGCATGACGTGTATTTGTATTTGACATAAGTTTGAGTATAAGAATGAAAAGATTTTGAGTATATTTATCCTCTATGATGTATTACAATCTTAGTTTTTGGGCTTTATGCAAATTAAGATTTGGATTATACGCGCTTTTGATTTTTATGTAGAATTTTGGCAATAATGAAATTTTGCTCGATTTTAAATTATATTCATGCATCCCAATTGTATATTGTCTGATTCTAATTTCTCATGGAACTGAAAGTTGCGAATCAAGTATTTATGTCTTAGAGGATTTTACAATTAGAAATTGCAAAAGAGTTTATTTACATGATTTTATAAGAATTTTATCATTACTTTTTCTACAATTTTAGTTATGATTGATAAATTGTATATTTCCATGATAATGAAAATTCATGGGCATTACCATCATACAAATAGGCTACGTGATAAATTATTTTCATAAAGCATCAAAAGAAAATATTTGACATATGATCTCAAAATCTAATCCAAAAGAAAATGATTAAACCAACTCGAACCACATTTGAATTACTAAACTAAAAAGAAACGGAGTTACCATAATTAATTTTCTTAAGTTCGAAACTGTTTCCATGGAAAGAGAATACACTTCCACACACCTATCATCCACCAACACAAAAGACAAAGAAATGTCTAACAAAGTCTATGCCCTAATGAATTTGAGGCAGCACATTCACCCTAGTATATGTTAGGAGTATTCTTTAGTTAAAAGGCAACCGACGAACTATGGGATGTCATAAAGGGACATATTGGAAATATAAGTGACACCCTATTTCCAGAACTAACTCTATAGTGGAATGAAATCCATTTGCTAGACCACAAAATGGTCAATAACATAATAAGGACATGTTGCTTAAAAACATGTCATCCTTTATGCGTAAAGAAAATCATAGAAGATGATATGATATAGATAATTTTTTTTTTATTTTTCTACTCTAGTGCTTATACTAGTGAACCAGTATATGCTAAAGCATGAAAGCATAAGAATTGCAATATTCAATAAGTTGATCAACATGTTACAATTGTAACTAGATACTTGAACGTGTCCCTATAAAAATAACACCAAACATGCTGGGATAAAGAAAATTCTCGAGCATAACTATGATAAACTAAATAGTGGAAAGAACCCCAAAGTAAGGGGGGGGGGGGGGGGGAAGATATGTCAATTCCCACAAACGTGGAAATAATGCA
>JAUEKW010078466.1:0-12805 GCA_032274785.1 Ajuga reptans
CTTTTGGTAATATAAATGATTCAAATGCGATACTGTTGGATGAATAATTCTTCCATTATTGAAAAATACTTCATCTCGATGTACTGTATAATATAGAAGTGTCTCCATTTTTTTTCCATTGTTGAAAAATTCTTCCATTGTTGAAATTCTTGAAATACAAATTCAAGGCATGTTTCTCTTTTCGTCTGTAATCTTTTATTTGTTGGTTTGTTATTCTTAAAATAAAAATAAAAATAAAAAATTGGATAACATTGAGCAGTTCCATTTGTTTTGTTGCATTAGTTATAGTAATTAAAAATATAAATGAATTCGGATCCCCTGTTGGGAACCGCAACATTATGTGTCGTGCACTCAAAATGATATAATTTTGGGGCATGACATAACAAGAGTGAACGTGTGGCTGCAAGTGGGGTGTAATGCTGGTCTTTCTGAGTCTAAATTGGTCTGACGTGATCAAAATTGTTTCTTCTGTTTGCTATCATCGAAGTTGGTTATTTTCCCAACACTATTAATCTAGTATGCTCCTAGCACTCATAAATTGTTTGGGTTGATTACCTAATCTAACCTGTGTCCATTACCTTCTGAATGAGAGCACATCACCAACTGAGGTTATAGCTCTAGTTGAGGTGGATAGTCAAGAAAATCAAATTGAGGCTGAAGTTTTAGCTATTGTTGAGACAGGTCACCAAGAAAATCAACAGTCGGTCAAAATTACATAACTGATGATAAACATGAAAACATCTATTTAGCTGTATTTTAGAAAATATTAACTTATAAATAAAGCAGCATACTAGAATGCCCTTTGCGTCCATGGAAATTTATAAAACAAACAAGAATATCGAATATCAGAAGACATGCAATATCTAAATTGTCAAAAGTTTAGAGGAAATCTGGAATGTACCACTAATACCATGGTAATTACTATGATAGTACAAATATTTCCGTCAATGTTGACTCTGTGACACCTAACTTATTCAAGCATTTGTTGCATGCAATCAGCTAGATGATATAAATCACGTTCATCTGAGCCCCACAACTTGAAAGTATTGTCACCACTTCTTATTCAAATATCAAAAGCTCTAAGGATTAAATTGATAAATCAGAAGAAACTCAGGCAATGGACATTTTTTAGTATATTCTAAATTAGCCACCCAATTATGCTTGAAATACTACCACCTTCTTGATCGACCGCAACGATACCTACTGAGGGAGAGAGAATACATATGTGTGTGTATTTGCGAGTGTGTGCTTGCGAGTGAGAGAAAGACGTGCGTGATGCGTTTGTGTGTTCGAGAGGGAGAGAGAGAGAGGATTGTATGTGCAGGAGAGAGAAAGATGAGAAGGGAAAAAAGACAGATTGTAGAAAATGGAAGAGAGAGAAAGATGGAAAATGGAAAACGAAAAATGGAAAATGAGTGATGTATATAATAAAGAAAAATGTTTAGTTTATAAATGTCTCTAAATGTTCACTTTTCCGCCCTTATAATTAAAATAAAATTTATAATTGATAAGTGTCCTAAAAACCAGTTTTTGAGACACTTCAAAAATATGTCCTTAAAGTAAGTGTCCCAATATACAATTATTGTTGTAGTGAGGATTGGAGTTTCAGCCACCATTTCTTCCTCAAGTAAAGTTGTTGTTTCAACCTCTTCCTTGATAGTTAGAATGTGGGAATTTTCCTTTGGACTGAGTGACAGAATTGAAACTATTTTAGAAGCCTCAGTGTTGACAAGAGAAGGCTGGTTACTCTCAAGCCTGGATCCAAAACTCAGAAGAGCTTGCAATTCTAGCTTAGTTATCGGGTCAATCATTGAAGCAATGATGACCATTACAGAGTCATATTCTGGCCCCAAACCTCCAAGAATATAGATTAACTGGTCAGCTTCAGATATGGCTTGTCCTACAGAAGCCAAGATGTCAAAGCAACTTTTCATTTTGCTTAAAAATGCCCTCATGGGAATGCCACTCTTTTTGAGATTATGCAACTGAAGGTTGTACTGCATAACCTTAGCCTTGTTCTGGCTTGAGAAATTTACTAACAGAGTCTCCCAGATTTGAGTCTCCCAGATTTCTTTAGAAGAGTTGAGACCAACCATGAGAGTAAGGATACTGTCTGAAAGAGATGATGGAATCCAAGAGGCTAAAAGTTGGTCCTGTTTGTCCCACAGGATGTAGTCTGGATTGGGCTCTTAACCAGTCAGTGGTAGTGGTGTTAGATTTTTTAGGTTGAGCTTCTTCTCCCGTTATGTAACCCTCTAGTCCATAACCTCGAATAACAGTTAGGACTTGTTATATCTATATTAAGTAGTTGGATTCATCAAGCTTCAAAGAAATGAGTTGACTTTGAAGCTACATACTGGGATTTATTGGGCTACTAGAGGTAGAAGGAGCAACCACAATAGCAGTCACAATGGGTGGTGGTGGTGTTTTAGTAGCCATGATAGTTTAAGAAGATAGGAACAGGATTGAAGATAAAAGAAGCAGGAGGTAATTAGAAACATGTTCTAAAACTTGCTCTTATAGCATATCAGAAAAACTAGGTAAGCTTGGCAAAACATTTGAATAAAATAGATGAAGGATATGAGCTCAAAGCTGATTTTCATTGCATATCTAAGTTACAACAAATAGTCTCTATTTATAGATACAAGTATGCTATCTCCCAGGTTTTTACAGTGGCTGTTGCCTTAACATAAAACACAATAACCTAGCTGCAATAGTTCAGATTCAACCACGTGGTAAGTTGTTGAGCGTAGGATGAGTGAGACTTCTGCAGCTTCTAACAGAAAGTCAGAAAGGTTGCAGTAGTTTGTCTGGTTGCTAGGTTGTTGGATATACTTCCAACCTTGTACATTGGCCCCATTAATAGCTGCTCCAGTTCCTTTGACTAGTCGTTGGTTAGTGCAAGGCGAGCTACTAAGTTGATGATGCTGATTTGGATTGCCATGCTTGAGCTGAGCTGGCAGAATAAGCTGACTGGATGCCAAATAAGCCTCTGCATGGGCTACATGAGTCTTGACAAAGAGTACTAGTGAAACCATATTTCTCGCAATGACCCAATCATAGGAAATTTGTGCCAACTATTCTTTCTTTTTTCTTTGCTTATGGGCATTTGCATGTAATGATGTTAGACATATGATTACTCATTCAGTGAAGAAGAGGAAAGAAGAAGGAAGAAGAAGATGATGATTTATCTTTTCTTTTTCAATATTTTATTTAGATTTTCAATATTTATATTATATTATTGTTAAAGTTATTTTAGTTTTTTAGTAATTATATTTTTATTATTTAGATAGTGGGTTGTGTTTAGGAAAAATGTGAGTCGTAAATAGTCCGCGCCTTAGAATTATATGTATATACGTAGTAGTTTCTCCAGATATTTTGAGGAGGGCGGCCGCCGCCGCCAGCTCGCCCCTGACTCCGTCTCTGTTTGGGTCTAATCGACCCGTTATCTACATATAGAATGATACATTTGTGGACCTTTGTTTTTAGAGCAACAATTATGTGCCCCCGATGCATGGAGCTTCTTATATGCAATGGGTTGACCCAAATTCAATTTTCTAAAAGGTATTAGTTTTTCTTGAAAAAGTATTACTTTTTCGTGAAAAAATATTAATGGCTGAAAAATGGATGTACATGAATGGACTTCAAATTTTTTATATTTTTTTATTTAGCGCCTTTGTTCAGATCCGTTCATTAAGGTGGCGAAAAAGTATCACTTAATTGGACAAAAGTATTACTTTTTTTAATAAAAGTATCAACCCAATTGATATTTTTATTCATAATTTATTAAAAACAAGTAATATTTTTGGGCAATTAAGTGATACTTTTTGGCATAAAAGTAATAATTCTAGAATTAGTCCGACCCGTTGCACATAAAAGATCCATGCATCCGTGGCATATAAGTTTTTGCCTTGTTTTTAAGGAGAGAGGATATTAAGGTGCCTACAAACAATTTTTTTTTTTACCCTGTCAGTGCTTTGATTTTCAGGTTTTTATTCGTAACTTTGCTTTGAAGTCGAAAAAGGAAATAAAAAAAAGAAAAGAAAGAATGAATGAAAGAAATGTTATTCTTTGATCCCTACAAATAGATCATGTACCAAAGGCACAGAGTTTCAACTTTCAACAGTCAAGTTGCCTCTACCTACAAAAAGAATTTCTCTTCTTTTTCCTCTAGGGAAGAGAATATGATGTAGTGATCGCCAAACTTTGATCGATGAATATTCTCCAAAATCTGCTAATAATTAATTTGAAATTGTACTCAAAATTTCTCCTAATATTTATATTTTCCTAAACTATAATGGAGAACCAAAAGGACAAATAAATTAATGAAAACAAGTAAAATCAAAAGTAGATATGCATATACACTTTATTACGGATCAACACCCATAATTCCATGGCTATCAAACTGTACTTTTCGTTTTTCAATTAAGATAATTCTATTGTAATTGATGCAACATTTGGTGCTGCAGTTGTATCAATACATAACATGTAGATAATATTACATAAGTCCTAGATCATAAATTGTTATGTATTATTATATAATAATAGTACAATTGCAGTAGAAAAATTGTATAAATACACTAAATGCATTTTTAGATCCTTCAGTTATTCATAAATATTTGTAAATGTCTTTTATTTATGAAAATTATTGTAAAGGTTCCTCAATTATCTAAAAAGATATCAAAACGCCCTTAGTTATTAAAGTGTTTGTGAAGTCCCAGAGTTATACAAATTAGATTATTACAAATCCTTTTGTAAATATATTTAAAAGGCAAAACCTTATATGCCCCCGTTGCATGGATCTTTTTATATGCAACGGGTACGATAATTTTACCCGGCCCAAAAGGTATTACTTTTTTGCCAAAAAGTATCACTTAATTGGCAAAATGTATTACATGTTTTAATAAATTTATGAATGAAAGTATAACTTTGGATTGATATTTTTATTAAAAATAGTAATACTTTTAGCCAATTAAGTGATACTTTTTCGTCACTTTATTGAGTGGACCTTAAAAAGGCGCTAAATTAAAAAATATAAAAAATTTGAAGTCCATTCAAGTATATATCAATTTTATAGAGATTGATACATTTTCGCAAAAAAATAATACTTTTTTTATAAAAACTAATACTTTTTTGAAAATCGGGTTTGGGTCAACCCGTTGCATACATGCATCATGGGCACATAAGTGTTACTCTATTTAAAAAAAAAAAAATTTAAAAATTGAGTGACATTTTGAAATAATTTCGCATAGACCAAAGGACATTTACAATCACTTCCATATATGAGACCTTTAAAAGTATTTTTATATAATTAAAGGACCCAAAGATATATTTCGTCTACGCCCAAAAATCTCTTTCATTCAACCCCTCCGGATGAGTCGAACCGGATTGTGATCCTCTGGTAGCTCCGACCATCAAACAAGCATAAAGCTCTTCAAATTGCAACGCGGAGCAGCCCACGTCATCATTCAGGCTGGAGCTACCGGCCCCTTCGTCGCCGCCGCCGCAACTCGATAAAGAAGAAACTGGTGGAGGACCCGCACAGGCCTTGTTCCATTGGGCCTGGGCATGGGCCTGTTGGAAACTCAACAACATGTCCTGAGCCCGCTTAAGTTCACCCCGTAGATTGTCAACTTCTTTCTGGAGCTGTTTTTTATCGGCTAGCGCGGCTTCCAGCCGTGCCTGGATCGCGCCGTGGTCGATTTCGAGGCTCTGGTTCCTCCATCGCGCTCTCTTGTTCTGGTACCAGATGGCAATCTGGCGAGGGGGAACGCCCAGCTCGCGTGCGAGCTGGAACTTGAGCTCCGGCTCGAGCTTCTTGGCTGCGTCGAAGCTGGCTTCCAGGAGCCGCACTTGTTCGTGGCTAAGCCTCTTTTTTTGGAGTTTAGGGTTTTGGGAGAGATTTGTTTTCTTGTTGTGTTCCATGTTAATGACTTTTGGAGTGCTCTTGCGAAGAACTAATGGGGAAACTGGATTTAATGTTTTGTAGGAAATAATGGTGAATGTTGAATTTCAAGTGTGTGTATATATAGGGGGTGCAAGGTTTTCCCGCTAAAATTATTTTTGGTCCCATAACTTTTTGCTCGTACAGTTTTTGTCTAAAAAATAGTTGTTTTTTTAATTTAGTCCTGTAATTTAAGAAATTACTTGCAATAGGTCATATTTTTGCCGCCAGCGATCATATCGGCCTGAAAAGCGCACGCTATGTCAGGTAACACACAATTCTGGCCAATTTTCCGGCCTAAATTGAAGAAAGTAACACGTGCACTTTTCAGGCCGATTTGGTCACCGATGGTAAACATAGGACAAATTACGAGGAATTTCTTTAATTACGGGACTAAATTGAAAAAGTAATTATTTTTAGGACCAAGAGCATACGAGCTGAAAGTTATGGTACAAAAATGATACTAGACGAGGTTTCCAAATGGGTGAAAGTGGGCATACAAGAATTAATTGATGAGCATTTAAGTGGGGTTTGAAAATAAATAAAAAAATTAGCTTATTAATTAGAATTGAATAAAAGTATAGTGATAGATATATAGATGGTGGTGGTGGCTGACTTCTCATGCAGGAGCAACTGTGTTCACGTGGGTTTGGTCCTACCATGGAAGTCTAGAATATTAGTTTTTTTGTTTAATTTCTTTTTTAGGAAGTGTGGGGCATCATATAGTACTAATTAAAATAATTTATCTTTATGTGGATTAAGTTGAATAATTGCTTTTAATAAACTTGCAGACCCAGTTCCAAGTCTGGAGCATGAACTTGGGTATATTTCTGATTGCTTCATCGGATTAGGCTTTTTGAAGATGTCACCTGTTTTTTTCGTCTCCATTTTTCTTTTAATTAAATATCGAATATTTTAATTTCTAACTATTTGCAAAAAAACTATATATTATACCAAAGTTTTGTTGGAAAATTAATGCCCGGTTTGGACAAATTTCAAATGGGACCCGGTTATGAAACGCGGAAGTTTAATATGGTATCGTGCTCTCCTCGAAGAGAGGTACGAGTCGGTACATCGTTTGCCAAAATCGGTTATTGGGTGAATGAGAAATTGAAGTTACAAGTGAGGCTTTGGAAGAATACTTTGGGACTTTATTCCATATTGGAAAATTGGAGAAAAATTGGCTTGTATAAATATAATTTCCCTTCCAAGATAAATGACTAGTATAGAAGCTCTCTCTCGTGCACCCAGGCGCAGGGGGTGCAAATTGAAGGCCGGATCAAGGGATTTGTGTGCGAGCGCAACTTGTCGCTCCCAATCGAGGCGGCCCCTGCGAGCCAATTTTTTCTACTTTATTTTTTTTCTTAGTTCTGCATATGGCTTCTCAACTTCCATAACTGCTGGCTCTCCACTACTCCACGTTTTTTTTTATTAAACTCCAGTTGTAATTGTGATTATTACTAGAGTAATTTGACAGATCATGGGTCCATCCAACAATCAGTTAGAGCCTATAAAAGGTGGCTCTTAGAGCTCATTTAACACAGATAATTTCGAAGTTTGTCAGCATCCTGCTACTAAAATTCTCCTTCCTTCCAGTTTTGTTGCGCTTTCCTTTGCCCCTCCAGTCTTGGTGATACTATATCAGGCACTAAGTTAGTTCATCATTTAGTAGAATCTCAGTGCTAGAGTTTCTACTTTGTTTAGCCGTTGTATCCTAGGAAACGGACGTCACGTTCCTCTTAGAGAGGGAAAATCTTTTTTAAGGAGACTGTGCGTGCACAAGCCTTGGTTTCCAGTTTGTTCGGTTTCTTTTGTTTGGTATTTTCCAGAGCCGTCATACTGTCAGTTCACTACGATATATTATCCACTTTTGATACGGATATTGTTTGTTTGCTAAAGATACTATTTCCCTTTCCAACAAGTTTTAATGAAGCATCTCCTAGTCATAGGTAAAAGAATAGTAGTTATCATGTATCCAGTTGCACGGATTTTATATCCGTGCAATCTAGGTCACGGGGGTCCGCTGGGTTGTAAAGAATTTTTCATATAAATATATTAGTGTTTACGCTAAAATGTATTAATTTTTTCTTGAAGAAATATATATGCTGAAAATGTATTAGTGTTTACGCTGAAAGAAATTACTTGTTACGAAGAAAGGTATTAATAGTGATACATTTTCATGAAAAACTCCCCCAGCGTCTATGAATTTGCTGACGACTTGAATTGCACGGATCTTAAGGATATGCTTTAGAAGTAAGAGTTTGATAGAAGACATCTTTCATTTTAATCTGTACACATATGTAGAGGCATATGATATCCATTCTTTTAAATAAAATCACATTAAGGGACGTACTAATTACGGTGAAATACCAAAGTAAAATCAAGTATTAGCAACAACAGTTTTTTAATCATATATTGGTCATACAAAAATTTGAGCACTATTGATAACCAGAAGAATTACAACAGTTGAAAAGTCTAATGTTTAGATAGCTACCCTATAGATAAATCAAATTCTCTAAACTCCATTAATTATATTAAAGGGTTTGAGAATAAAAATTGAAATGGATAAGAGCAAATTTATTAAATGGTTGTCTGCATTGACATGGATTTAAAATCCATCAATTCAAATGCCAAATTCCAAGCTTGCATGCATTTGTTGTATTTCTTAATTGAAATCCATCAATTAAATGCAACCTTATATTATAAGGGCTTGTTTGGTAGCCTTCATATTTTAGAAGACCTGATAAGATTAGAATTTAAATAGCTTGTATCTAGATTAATTTTTAGGAGATGATATAAAATAACCTTTCTTACAAGTTTTAGTATAATTCTAGTCTTTGTTTTAACTATACCATAATTTTAGTCTTGCCAAGAATTCGTGGCAAGTTTGCCATGAATCTTGCCACAAATTCGTGGAAATTCTGCCACGAATTTATGGCAAACTTGTCACGAATCGTGGCACTCATTTGCCACGATACTCAATTGACACAAATAGTTGCCATGAAACTCACTTGCCATGAATTCGTGGCAAGGCTGAAATTTGGTAAACTTACAAAGAAGGCTAAAATTATATATAGTTACAACAAAGGCTAAAATTATACTAAGAGTTACTACACCACTTTTCACTTAATTTTTTTATCTGTTTGGTAGCCATAATTGCTATCTTGTGTGGTGTGTTTAGTAGGAGTATAATATATTATGAACCATATGAAAAATATAAAAATATTCCAACTGACATTTTAATATAGTGTACTATTCAACCATGTATTGCTGATCTAGACACATGCAAGATTAATAATGTGAAGATGAATATTAATTTACAACGAGCATTAATGTTATCATGGATCATGTGTCCAACTACCGAACAACCAGATACTAACATATTAACCGCTTAATAAGTCCTAATAGGACGTACCAACTAAGGGGGTGTTTACAAACAAAGGTAATTCTGGAAAAGTGATTTAAATTAATTTTTGTAGTAAAATCAGAATTTGGTAGTGTTTGCAAAAAAAAGTAATGTTAAAGCCAAAAGCTATTAGAAGTTGAGTGTTGACATCTTTTGAAAATCAGCTTTAAAGTACTTCTGAGAAGCAATTTTATGGTCCAAGTTGCATGTTGCAAACACCACATACACCAAAAAGTGCTTCTCAAAATTTATTAAATATTTTTAAAATTTCTTTACTTACTTTAGTATTTAAAAGGGTTCTATTTGTCTTGAATTTAAAAATTCAGAGGTGTATTCGTCCTATTTAAAAAGTTAAGGTGTCTATTTGGACAAAACAATATTTCAGAGTCTAATTTGAACATGAAGTATAAATTTAGGGGCAAATTTGCACCTTATCCTTTTTTTAATGATATAGTATTACATTTACATAAATAGCCCTAAGATGGGCAGGTATTATGGGTTGGACTATAATATTGGATTTGAGCAACAACAAAAATAATATTTAAATAATATTTTTATAAAAAAATATTAATTGGTTTAAAAGACATTAATTAATTAATTAGTTTATTTTATTTTACATTAATTTTCTATTATTTTCTTAAATTAAGTTACGCATAATTAAGAGAAAAATTATTGTCTAACTAATTGAACTCCTACTTTATCACATTAGAAGCAAAAAATTAAAATTTATTTTTATCATAACTTTATTAAATTATTAAGTTTTCTATATCTTATAGGAACAATAATTTTCATTTAATTAATTACAGGAGTAAAGAAACTTCGAGCATATGTATATTTGCATACCATAATTATTTTTCAAAATATTTTATTTATCACTTATTCAAATAACAGGTTATTCTAGGGTGCACCGTGATACCAGTACGGCAGTACCCCAAATATATTTTATCTAATGTCTAGGTTATAGGTTAAATCTTACCAATTTTACAGTTATTCCTATTTTATGCAGCACAATACAACAGTAGTACCAAATAATTCGGTCCAAAGAAAGTGATTGTAGTCTTTCTAAACTTGCAATTAAATCAATTTCGTAAAGATCATAATGATGGCAAGATAAATAGCAGTCAGGCATTATATACAGTCGAGTTAGATATGGCTGATATGCACAACAACTTCACATGATAAACAAATTGCGCTCAAATATCCACTGATATATTAGAGCTAAAAATCGTTTTGGTCTCGTAACTTTTCTCTTGTTCAATTTTAGTCCTAAAAAAAGTTAAGAATTTAATTTAGTCCCGTAACTTTCGAATTGGTCCGCAATTAATCCTTTTTACGCCGGCGGTGATCAAATTTGCTGGAAGATTGCACGTGCCGGTCACGTGACTAAATTTTTCAGTAAAATTGCACTACAACAAATACTAGATATTGAGACACTTATTTTTTGTGAAATTTTTATTGAGTGATTTAATGATTTAATAAGTAAGTATTGGGACATTATTACTGCCACTCAGAAACGGGCCTTTTTTTGTTTTTGTTTTTTTTTTTTTGACAAAGGCTTTTTATGCTTTCTTAATTCTTAAATCAGATTAAATTTCATATTTTTCATAACCCCTCTCTCTCCCTCTAGTCGTCGCGCTCTCTCTCTCTCCGCCGGTGAAAAATGACTAATCTTGGACAAATTCGAAAGATACGGGAAAATCTTTAACTTTTTTGGGACTAAAATTTTACAAGTAAAATGTTACAGGACAAACAATTTTAACTCGTTACTTTCCTATCCGTCAGGCGAAAAACTTCAAATACTGTCTACTATTCGACTCGTGAAGGAAAACGGGTCAAATAGTGGTTACTTTCCAATCCGTCAGGCAAAAAGCTTTAAATAGTGACTACTATTCGACTCGTAAAACTTTTTCGAGCTAAAAACCATTTTGGTCCCTTAACTTTTTAATTGTATGATTTTAGTCCCAAAAATATTAAGAATTCAATTTAGCCCCGTAACTTTTGAATTGGTCCGCGATTAGTCCTTTTTTCGCCGGCGGTGGCCAAAATTGGCGGAAAATTGTACGTGCCGGTCACGTAACTAAACTTTCCGGTTTTTTTTCCAGCGCCGGCAAAAAAAGAACTAATAGCTGACCAATTCAAAAGTTACGGGACTAAATTGAATTCTTATAATTTTTTAGGACTAAAATTATACAAGTGAAAAGTTACAGAATTAAAATGGATTTTAGCTCGATATATTAAAAGCAATTTTCAACATATACTTATCATCTAGTATGAGCATCGAACAAACTTCCGCGCCGGATTGTTGTTGGTTGTGGACACAAATTGATCAACAGCCTTCATCTTGTGAGTGCATAGTAAATACAGAGGACTACTATTCGATTTTGAAGATAATCCTCTTGACTAGTGGTGTATCCAAAATTTTAAAACTGGAGTACAAAATATAAATGTTCGGTAAATAATTAAAAAAATACTTATAAATATAGTTTAATATTTAAATTTATACAACGATTTAAAAATGGTGTGAAACGCTTTAAATTTTTATGGTTTGTTTTTTAAAATTTAGGGTAATATTCAACCTGGAAAAAGTATCAAAAGGAAAATGATTCAGATGAGTATAATTAATTAACCAAATGAAATAATAATAATTATTGACTAACTTATTAATAATTAGTCAGTGATGATATCAAATTAGTGTCTACCACAAGTTATATATGTATATATATATTTAATATATTTTAGGCTTAATTGCAAAATAAATCATGAACTTTTACAAAATTGTAATTTTATCATAAATTTTTAGATTTAGCAAATCAAATCATGAACTTAACATATTTTTGTAATTTTAGTCATTGTAAATCTTTCGGTGAAATATTGCTAACTATCCAACAAAATTTTACAGTTTACATCATAGGGCTAAAAACACTTTTGGTCCCGTAACTTTTGACTTGGGCAATTTAGTCCCAAAAAAAGTTAAGAATTCAATTTAGTCCCACAACTTAAGAAATTGCTCGGATTTGGTCCCTTTTTCGTCGCCGGCCACCAAATTGGCCGGAAAATGGCACGTGTTGGTCACATGACCTAAATTCCGGCCGGCGATTAAATACGTGTCACCGGCGACTATTTTCATCCTGGTGACTTGGGCAATTTTAGTCCCAAAAAAAGTTAAGAATTTAATTTAGTCCCACAACTTAAGAAACTGCTCGGATTTGGTCCCTTTTTTGCCGCCGGCCACCAAATTGGCCAGAAAATGGCACGTGTTGGTCGCGTGACCGAAATTCTGGCTGGAGAATTTAGCTGTGGACTCCGACGACTATTTTCATCCTGGTGGCAGCCTACGTGGAAAATAAAATAAAAAAAACAAAATTTAAAAAAATTAAAACAGTGCGTCAGTTTTTTAAATTCCTTATCTATTTTTCTTTCTTTTTTTTTCTCCAAATTAGAATTAAAATTAAACT
>JAUEKW010078576.1:0-12801 GCA_032274785.1 Ajuga reptans
ACTTAATAAATTTGTACTTTCTATACGGGCATATTGGGACATTAAAACCATCTCTCTGATTTTCTCATCTATAGGGGGGCTACCTTTACATTTAATGTAATGCATTTATTTCCATGTTATCTAAGTTAGTGTGTTCTCACATCCATCTTAACATTCTTATTTTTGCTACCCCATTGATCCACTACGCATAGCTGGCTTATTGTTGTTTTAAATATTATCCTTTTCACTTCATTTTACAATTACAGGGGAGAGGCATTATAATTAAAATGCTTTAACCTTAAACAGAGTTTAATCTGAATATCTGCAATGTCATTTAGTATTCATAGGGTAAATTTGAAAATCGGGAAGCATGAAGTAAATGCATCGAAAGCTTTTAAAATATCTGGTATATCATTCAAGAAAATGGGGGAACTGATAAAAATTACCAATAAGATTTAAGCTGGTCGGATTATATTGACGAGCACATCAATACTTAGCAGTTACTCCTTGTCTCTTCAATTAGAACTATATCACCTGGAAATAACATATATCCAGGAATGGATTTCTATAGGTGTTCAGTGATCTCGTCTATTATCAATGGAAGGAGGTAAAGTGTATTCTGTAGTGTTCAAAAATTCGCCCAATATTTCCCATTGTTCTCGTTAGGCATGTTACATTTTTAGACGTCTTTTAGAAATTCTATATAAGCTTTATTAATTGATAATGCCACAGAAATCTCATGATTTAGTCAACGGAACTAAAATGAAAGATTATGAACTACATTGCATGGAAGTCTCGACAATCCAAGAAAACTACAGAAGTTTGTCCAAGCAGGATATGATATTATTAAAACATATGACGGTTCTCTTGAAGAGTCCAGAACAATCAAGAGATTAAGGATGCACAGTGTATTCTAGTTAAGTACTAGTAAACATACCATGCGTGCATTCATTCTCATATGACGTTTTAGCCGAGCTTGTCGTCTTTCTTCAGGCTCCCCCTCAATTTCAAGAAACTCTCCCGAAGAAGTGGTAACATCTACAAGCAGGGATGTAACAGTTCAGTAACAAGAGTACAAGTCAAAAAAGATATACGAATTATCCTTGCTGCAATCATCATTACTGAAAGAATAGACACATCCATTGAACTTCTTATGGTAGGCAGCAGAGCGAGGTTTTTTTATATGTATATAGTATTAGTAATGAAGCCCAAATTGTTGGTTATAATTTCATGTAGATTGTTTGGCCTTGTGGTAAATAAGAAAGAACCAGGTACCATATAAAACACTTACAGAAGTTATGAGTCTCAGTGTCTAACTATAACAGTACGAACAAATACAATCCTGATCAAACATTTATCTAAAAACAATGAAAGTTCATATCATCTGTAACCACAGAAACACACCCCCAGATGGAACAAGAGAATTACTATTATTTAATAATACAGCTCTAGAAGATACATCAAATTAAGTGATTGCTTTTTTCGTATGTTGATCTCATAATTCCTTAATAACTGAACCAGTCTTAGGAGTCATAAGTGCCCATATGAGATCTCAAGACAAATAAACAAGATACGCTCTATTTCAGGGTTAAAAGCTCATGTCAAATTATATATCAAGACTTAGTGTCCCACTATAAGAAATTTGCACATTGTGAAATACTTCACTCAATAACTAATTCATGTTGGCAATATTAGGTAGTACGTCACTTCAGCAAGGCAGCAGATTTAAAATGGACTATAAAAACTTCAACTAATTATTAGATAATTAATAATTTAATGGGCCGTGCAGTATTTGGCAACCCAAACTAAGAAATATGTATGAATTACCATGTGATGTCTTCGTAACATGCATTTAGCATCTCACCTGACATTGCATTTATGGGTTCGACACCAACTTATACAGCTACCAGGATATAAATTTTTTTAATTTTTCCCATGCAAATCTCAGTCATAAGTTAGTTCTATCTCATAGATAATGTATTGCTTAAGAAGAAATTACTCATTAAGACACAATTTGTATTCCAGGTGCTCTACTGAACTCGGGCAACAACAATTTCACAATGCAAAACCTATATGGATTTCTTTCACCAACCTGTATCAATTACATAATAGAGAACTTTATATTATATACAAATATATATATATATATATATATAGAGAGAGAGAGAGAGATCCATTTGAAGATTGCTTTGTCCAGAAGAGTACCTCCAAAAAGTGCAGTAAAATCATTGCCTATATTTGTTGCAGAGGAGGCCTTCTCTGTGCTGAATTTGGGCTGTGAAGGAGTTCTTCTTACCTGAGGTTTCTTCTCTTCATGGAAAAAGTCATCAAAGAGGGAATTCTACATAAGCAGCACGAAAATCAATTAAGTTTTACCAAAGCATCATTTGAATATTTAGCTGAACACATGATAAATTAAATATTCCACCTGTGCCGTAGAACTTGGTCTTGGTGCATTGTTTTGCTGCACATCACCCCCACCAAAAATTTCATCAACATAATTGGCATTCTCAAACCCCTTTGAACTTGTGCCTGTACTTGTATTGTTAGCTGCAGTACTTTTTCTATCAATTTTTGAATCAACCCCAGACCCGCCCATGGCAAAATCATCTAAGTCATCAATGGGAGATTGAACTGAACCTTTTCCTGTGTCTTTGTTTGGAGGGGCATCAAACGGCCAAGAGGCATCTGGCTGGGATACAGATGATTCAAAGACTAGGAAAGGATCATCAGTCACAGTTGAGCTTGAATTCGAGGGGTGGCCATTTGACTTTGGAAAGGGTTTTGTCTCAGAGTATACTCTGTTAAAAATAATACATTATAAGACAGTCTTTACAAAAAATCTAAAAAAAAAAAAAACACTTAAAAAGCGAAAATTAAAGTACAGAAAAATAACAAAAGTGGGACTAACATCGCTCAATCCCGCTCCTTTGATTATTAACATCGTTTATCTCACAGAAACACTTCAGAATACAACACAAGTACAGAGAATAATTCAAAGAAAAGTTATCAGAACTCTTAACAAGCTTCCTAAATCGTCTCAGACATTCATGATGAGAGTACAAATTTGCATATTCATCATTCTTAAGCAACTTAATATCTTTAATCACAAACTTCAAATAAAAATGATATGCAAAAATGCACTGCACATGATAGAACATTAACAAACAATACTAAGTATGAATTCACAAAATCCAAGTAAAATTAATACTTAGTCTTTGCAGGTCTAGCTCCTCCAAACCCCGGTATCAACTCATCAAGTTCAGGACCCTTCTTCTTCAGCTCCACGCTAGAATTCGGTCCAAAACCCCCCAACAGGTCATCAACAGGATCAACCTGCTTTGACTTCGACGCAAACAGATCATCATAAGCATCGGAACCTACAGATTCTCTCACACCTAGATTACTACTATGATTATTCCGAGAACCCGAGCCAGACAGAGCGGATTCGAAATCAATTCCCCCATATTGTTGCGAGCTCGAAACACCGAAAATGTCATCGTCAGCGAATGTATTTTGGGGTTGAGTTTTTCCGATGTTAACATTGGATCGGAAAACTCCGTCGAGCTCATCAACAGGTAACGAATAAGAATCATTAAACGACGGTGCATTAACGGTGCCATGAGGTGTGAAATGCGATTTAGGTTTGGGCTTCAATTTCGCCATGGGAGCTGATTTCCCCTGCGCT
Organism: Ajuga reptans; assembly: GCA_032274785.1. NCBI lineage: Eukaryota > Viridiplantae > Streptophyta > Magnoliopsida > Lamiales > Lamiaceae > Ajuga > Ajuga reptans. The sequence goes on from JAUEKW010078576.1 coordinate 3,668, forward strand.
CTGAACCCCATGCTCTCAACCAAAACTCCAAATTCATCCATTATTTCTAGAATTCAATCAAAATTGAGCTACCAAATTATGATGCGCAGAAAAGCAGAAAAAAAAAAACGATGAAGCAAAGTATAGCTAATATATTTATGGATTAACCGATTGAGGATAAACAGAAACGATCAAGGTAAAAAATGAACGGAAGGAGGAACTGGAATTTCCGAAATTTTGATAGGAGCTGGAGTTGAGAGTCCCTAAATTCTCTCCTATTATGCGTGTGTCGGTTGCAAATTATTGTGGCGAGATTCCAGCAAGGAGAGATTCTGGGAAGTGTGTGTGTCTGTGTGAGAGAGAGAGAGAGAGAGAGAGAGTAGGTGGATTGCTGAGGTGGGGTGGGCCAGCGGTCGGACCAGGCTTAGTGCTTGACACGGTTTTTCCTTTTGTAAAATAATTAATAATTAATGTAGGGGTGTCAAACGGGGCGGGTTGAGGGTTTGCGGATCGGGTTGATACCTGATTACTACGAACTTTTTCTCAACCCGAACCCGCGAACTCGAACTGGTTGAGATTCACAACCCTAACCCAACCTATTCGGATTGCGGGTCAACCCGCCAACCCGTTTCCAACCCGAAATTTAAAAAAATAAAATAAAATCATCCATTTCTATTTTTTTTACTTTTCCTTAGAAACGGTAAGTGATTGTTATGACCCTAAAACATGAAAACATTACAAAATATATATTTTTAAAATTTTAAATTGTATTTAACACATTGCAAATATATAATTATGGCCCAAAAGATTAAAATTGACTAAGTAAACAATAACAATACAAGCCAACAACACAAAATACACACACATTACTTATACATGTCTATAAAACAAGTTGAGACTTGAAAAATATTCACAAAAAGTTTACAAATATGCCTAACTTTATATATATACCCTGATTTTTATTTTTATTTTTTTAAAGAAATGGGTTGCGGGTTGACCCAACCCAACCCATTTTCTTTTTTTGGCATTCAGGTTCAATCCGTTTCTGACCCGAACCCATTTTTGGTCGATCCTAACCCTCAATTTTCGGGTTCGATCGTATCGGGTTGTTCGGGTCGTGTCAGAGATTGCCATCCCTAAATTAATGTTCGATTTTACCGATTAGAAATTTATTATGAAAGTAAAAATTAAATTTTACTGGAGATTAAATCAGAAGTTTCTTTTTCCCTTTTCTAAACATTTTATTCAAATATTTACTACACAATTCGTACTGTACTAAAATCGACTTACAAACTAGCAGAAATACTCCCCTGCCCGAGTACATTTTAAGTAGATATGTTGAATATTTGCTTATATATGTGATTAAGTCTTTAATTTTGCAAATTAACTAGGGTGTGTGTATATATATATGTGTGTTGAGGGTGTCATTTATTTTGCAATGTTATGAACATTTTTCTCCTCTCGTATTAAACACAGGGTGACAAATTGTGGACTGAAATGGCTAAAAATAACCTAGTAGGCTCTTCACATGATGCATGGGGAGTCATTGAGGAAGACAAGTTTATTGCTTACCTACTTCGAGAAAGTCTACTGTATCCACATGATAGTTTCGTTGCTATTGAGCGTGCACTACGGGTAGTGCATGAACGCATGAGCCGTTTGTTGCATCGTGAAATTGCATTTGATGACCTTAGGCTGAAATTTCGAGCTCTACAATCTGATTATCGTGTTTTCTCTGATATGCTTAAAGCGCTTGGTGTCATATTTGATGAGCTTGTTGATTGGGTCTATGTCCCATTTGAACAACGCTCGAAACTACTACAAGTAAGTACAGAATCAAACTTTTAAGATAAATTGTATTTTTCATGCTTACTTGCTGAATTATTTGTACAATTGTTCGGGCTAATCCTCTTGCTATGAGTTTCTTTCATGAGCCTCCTCACAATTGGGGAGATTTAAAGTTGTTGTTTGGCAAAAGATGTGATGAAATTGTTAGAAATGTTGTGGAGCATACTCCCCCTGCACCTGGAAACAACATCAACAATCCCATATTGCTATCAGACAACTCAAATGATAACTCAAATGCTGCTGGGAGCCGTCCAAGAGGACCTCTTCATGCACAACGTAAGGGAAAACAAACAATGAATCAAGATTTGAAACTTCCAAAGTCACCCCCTATGTGTTATCATCTCAATCAGAAGTCGGACCTACGACAAAGGTTGATGTTGGTCGTGTTGGATGTCACAATGATGACTATTTTCGTTCGGCGCAGTCGGGGAGTGAAAAATCCACAACTTCCTCACATGATTCATGGCCAAGTCTTGATTGATTGGCCTATGAAACTAGGTCTTAGGGTACTTCGTTTTGTCAACGATGCAAACGGTATGACCGTCTTTTGTTATTATGATTTTTGCTAGGTTTTGAAAGTCAATTAAAAGACTAGTTACAACAAGCTTAAAAAAGAAAGACCAGTTAAAACACATATATACGTAGGTACTCCAGAGTATTATTATATTATATAGGTTATGTTTGTTTATAGAATGGTCCGTCCTTATTAGGATGTACTGGTCTAATTCCAATAACTATATTAATTATTGCATATTTTTTTAGTACATTTTTATCTCTTTTTAAATATGGTATGACAAAAGTTTATAGTTCTGCTACATTTATCCCAAAGCAGATATTGAATTTAAAATTCATACAACCAAAATTTTCAAGAACAGATTTACCATACACCTCTCCAACCATAAAGAAACATACTCTATGCACATTAGAACATTACTCAAACTTAAGATACATTAAAACGTTTATTAAAAAAATAAAAATCTAACAATAATAATAATAATAATTATTATTATTATTATTATTATTATTATTATTATTATTACTATAGAGATAAATATATTATATACACAAAAATGAGTCAATACAACTGGAACACGCGTTTTTGGTCGGAATGTACTACACTACCTAATCAAGTATGTTGAATAATTAGCTTCCACAGCACTTAATTGTGTTAAAAATAGCGTGTGTGTCCTTTGTGGTTTTAGATGTCAAGCCAAATAAAAATGGAAAGCAATATTTACTATTAGATATTTATTGTATATTTGTTTATATTTATATGAATTAAATTAGCAATTTTTACACCGAATACATTTATCAAGTTTTATTATGTAATATCGTAGTATTTTTGTAAATATTAAGAATTAATTTATGTTGTGATGAACGAATTTCGTTTTTGAACACAAGTTGTCGATGTGCGTAATATTTTGAGGATAATTAACTCAAACTCTTCTTCTAGCGTCAAATTGTGAATGTGGGTAGTATTTAGAGGATAGTTAACTATTAATGTAGCTTGTTTTAAACGTTAAACATTACACACGTGGAGGAGTCTCTTTAATTAACTTTAAGCAGATTTCGTGCTTTGCTCTTTCTTGGCTTCTTTTGCTTTATTAAGTACGTCACTATTATATAAGTACATCACACACACATTTTAGCATACACTATTATTTAATCACATTTCCATTTTTTTGGGGCCAGATTTGCATAATTAATTATTTTTATGTTTAAAGATCTTGATTAGAGATCTTATCCATTTCTGAATGTTCCTTCTATATTGGATTCAAGATTGATTGTTGAATTTTCTCAAAAAATAAAAAAAAGATTGATTGTTGAAATCCCATTCAAGTTCAGTTACCCAAAAACAAAAACAAAAACAAAACACGCGTAAACGCGCGCACTCGCCTAAATTCCATTCAATAAGATTCAAAGATGGATATGAGCTTGTAAAAGAAAATGATATGATCCCACATCAGAACTATAAGCAGCGATCGTATCAGAAAAACTAGGATCCGAGCGAAAACTATTAAGCACTCAGTCCACCATTTTTTCTTGAAGACAACTGAAACTCATTCTCTAATGATAATCAAACAAATTTGACACAATTCTAAAATCTGATAAAAATCCTAAACAAATTTAAGCAGTAGTATCTTCTCCTCTACTTGACCATTTTGCAGCCTAACAAATGACGATTACCAATGCACATAATTATGCGATGCAAGAAGATCATTTTAGACCTATCAGGATTCAGGGCCTAGAATGCACCAATTCTACAAATAGGTATATAACTGATAATAAGAAACAACAATAATAAAAAATTAAAACTATATGTCATTCCTAGCTTTAAATTATACCAATCACGAGAATCACATGGGAACGCTATTCCATTCTCACCCCATTCCGACATACCCATCATGCCGTAAAATTAACCTTTACTGTTTGATAGGATGGCTGGCTTTCTCATCTAATCTTCAAATCAGTAAATTAACAAGATAATCCCATTTGAACTCAAAGTACCAAAAAAACTGACCATAAAGGAATCACTGGCTAGCCAGGTATACAGTAGTCATACTCGATGATGCGTGTCTAAATTTTGTAACTAAATACACCTACTCACTGGAAATAGGAGAACAAGGCCGCCTTCTGCTCAAAACCTTTTAGCTTTGGACTCCGTGGTTCCTGAAAGCTTGTTGACTTCATACAACAGTCCAGCAGAAAACAGAAAGCTGCATATATTTAAAAACATGGTCACTGATAAAGATTTAGAATTGATATCTCGAGATGATTGCAAAGGGTACCCTTGAGGTTTAACCTTCACAAAAGAACCCACGAAGGTTCATTTCCTTACGAATTGCACATATTCATGGGGTGTTTGTACAATACAAACCTCAAGATGGTATTTGACTGTATTTAAGAGACAAATGCTTCATTAAAGAAAGGGCTGAACCTCAAGGGTGGTTTTGTAAGTATCTCTAATATGCATAATATTTATGCATCAAATTTCTAGTTTTGTTTTTTTTAGCCATGACATGTTCTAAGGTATTAAAAAGAAAAAAAATACCAGGTTGTGATGCAAACTCGATGGACAGTGCTAGCGGCTATAAGCGCCACTGCCTCTGCAATAATAACTGGATCACAAAAGGTAAAATAGAAGTTAGTAAAATGAATTACCAATTCACCTGACTTTATTGAGTTTGAACAGAAACGCCAAGCAATATAATGTTGTTTTATGCTATAGATTGACAGAGAAATGATGCTTGAAGAGTCTACTATCAGCTTTAGCTACAACTGGTGCATGACCCCACTGTATTATCTTTATCAAGTGTTATGGTTAAATTCAAGCTTGGAAGAATGTGAAAGAGACATGCGTATTACACACACACGAGAGCAGGTGGGGGGGGGGGGTGAGAGAGGGGTGCTGTAACATAAACACTGTCAGACATGCCAAGGGCTGGGAGTTGATTGAAGCTGATTAGAGATCTTTTACATAAACATATCATATGATAGAGTTGATCACATTAACCATCTATGGTGACCACAAGCTTGAATACTTTTCATGAGCCTTAGCTTCTACAAGCCTTGAGTTTATAATTCACTTGTGCTTCTTAAGGATATGAATTTACATCTGAGAGGCAACTCTCTTTTATGTGTTTACCATCTTAAGCATCTTTTGGATATCCTTTTATCACACTCATAGGGTGTGTTTGGTATGGGCTGGAAGAAAAGTTGGGGGAGGGCACTTTTTATTTTGCTGAGCCAACGAAATTGACTTTCACTCTCCTCCCACCTGTATTTTTCTCTCTCTCCCACCTGTTCACTCTGTCACTCTCTCTATCTCATCCCCTGCCCCTTCATCCCAGTAATCGAACCCCGAAGTGGAGGCCGGCTTAGGGTTCTGATCAGACGGCGGAGATTCAATCTGAGATTGATCGGAATCGGGGGGACCGTGGTGAGACTCGGGGCTAGGAGTAGAGAGAGAAATCGGGGGAGGAGTGGAGCGAAGAGGTGGAATAAGGTCGTCGGATTTTGGATCTCCGACAGCAAAATCTTCATCTTCTTCGGCGTCGAAATCCTCAAAGTGTTGGCCGGCGGCAGTAGGTGAGGCCGATAGATGGTGGAGGAGGAGAGAGAAGATAGAGAGTAGGGCAAATAGATAGAGGAAAGTGTCGCCCCTGGGGAGAAAGATAGAGAGTGGAGAGATTAGTAGAGAAGAAGATATCTTCACCATTGTTGTATAGTTGATTTGATCTGAGGAAGTGTGTGCAAGTTCTACAATAGACACTGCAGAATAAGCTTCGATCCATATATGGAAGGGAGAGCCTTGAAAAATAAAATAAATGGATTTTATATAGAAAAAGATATTATTAAACAATTACCTACCAACAACCTCTTACACACATCACATCTCCTACACTAATTAAATATTATTAATCAACATTTCAACCTCTTCAACAACTTTTTAATCAAACACATCTTTTTACTTCTTCAACCCCCTCAACCACTTACTCAGCTCAGCCAACAGTGCTCAGCAACCCTTCAGCCCATACCAAACACAGCCATAGATAATGATTAAGAATTATGCAGTGTATATGAGCATCAATTTTCTGACTGAGCTTTCAGAATGTTATCAATAAAGGGAGAGAAAGGAAAATGCTTCCATTCAATCTTCTTTAAGAAATGGGTCCATTTTATTTGGTATATAGAGGGGAAGGAAAATACAATACTGCCCCTTTTCTTGATAATTAATGAAAAAAATTAAAGGCAAAGGAAGGTTCTTCCTAGAGATTGTAAATTTTATTTTGTACACGACTACATCTCTTTCCCTTCCCATTCATAGTCATCACCATACTGCCCTCCTCTCCATCAACAAGCAACCTTACCATGCTTAAATTTGATTAGCTAAAATACCATAGCTTCATAATATATCAATATTAAATTCACAAATGAAATATGAAGTGACAAAAGAACAGTCGCACTCACCGGCACCCCAACCCGTTTTGGCACCGCATGTTTCCTGATAATTTCCGATGAACTGGAGAAATCATCCAAGTTAGAGACATACACAACAAGCATGACAAGTAGAAAGATATGCAAACCCAGAATTACTGTTAGTCTGTATACATACAATTTGGCACATTAACCAAACTAAGAAGATTTTGGAGTGTGAAGAAAAATAGTGAATCCTAAAATCAGTGTCAATTCAACCTTTTCTGCACCTTTACAAGATAGATGAGTTAATCAGATACTAGTAATATAATCGGCCATGAACAAACATAAGTTTGAGCATAAATTGATTGCTTGATCATTAGTGCTTATATTTAAGAAGGCAATTTTATTACCGTCAGCAGCGTTAAGAATATGAGAGAGTTGGTGAATCCTCCAAGAATAGTAAACAACTCCGAAGAAGCTAACTTCACTCTAAACATTTCTTGTAGAGAAAGAGTGGCAACAAACAGAAGCAAAGAATATAGCATAGAACTTCCAGCTGCAGCCATGTGATTGATATTACACTGGAAAATGCAGGGGAAGAGAAACGCACAGACCTCTTTAAGTCAAATGAGAAAGGACTTCAATAAATTGGTAACTAAAATGAACATTTAAAGTTCTAATTAACAATGTAAAATACAACATAGCTCACTAAATCTAAATAATTTCTTAATAAAAGTTAGCCACAAAATATTCACTCGAGAAACTCCATACTACAGCTTTCCAACAAAACCACTAATTAAATACGAGAAAATATGTGTGCATTACTATGCTCCAACCTAGTCGGTAACTAGATTCTATTCGGTTTATGTTCTAAATTCTAATCAACCAACTATCTAGAATTTGTCAAAACTAAAGACAAGATTCTGCCTTGGTCGTCTATAACATTCAGTTGATCAACAGTACTACACAAACTGCTGTATTGACACACCCTCGTGATTTCAAAAAATTGTCCAGTCTAACAACAATTTTATTCCAAAAGTACAATTTATACTGCAGTAACCATTATTTAAATATATGTAAATAGCTCAACGACAAATCAACGAAAAACTCTACAAAAAAATTAAAAAAAAAATGCAGCTAAATGGGGTAGCAGAGAAACGCATCCAATTGTAACATAAGGAAACGTTTAATCGACAACAGAATCAAATCGACATTTCTAATTGAAGCGCCTTCAAACAATCATATACGAAAACGTTTAATTAAGACAACTTCTTCCTCGATCTACCTAGAAACCACTTCAAATCCACCAACAACATTACAATTTATACAAATCAGCGCCACCACAGAACAGTTTAAGATCCGATAAATGAAATCATTAAACCAAGTAGCTTATGGGTGGCAAAGGAGAATTATACTGACCAAGACTATTTCAATTTAGGTCTTCCTTTCCGAATTTGGATCAATGTGCAGAGCAGTGCAGCAGCTGGGGTTTGGACTGTGAATCTAAATTTCAACGTTCATCGACATGAATAAACACGACTGTAGCAGAAACGCTTTTCATGAATAGCGCGTTTGGGCCTCGCCTGTGAATTTCAAGTTGCAGGCCCAGCACTCAACCGGTCAAGCCCAACTAGCCCTAATGGGCTTTTTATCGCCTAAAAGGCTCCACAGTTTATGAGGGCTAGGCCCATGAGGCTTTTTAGTTTTTCTATATATTTTGCAATTTATTTATATTATAAATTATAAACATTAAGGATAATATAAAAAATTATTTTCACATATATACACATATGAATCTTTTATATATTAGTATTTACTTATTTTAGTTTGACTATTTGTATTGGATTTTGGCTGAATTATCGTGGATTGGACTATTTATGTAAACTAGGAATACTTATATGTGAAAAGCTTTGTGAATATTATATGGACACATAAACAGAATTGAAAAAATTGTATATATAGTTAATATTAAAAGTATATAATGGCTTGTTTGGTTAAAGAAATTTAGAATGGTTTTAGAAATGGGGCAAGACTCGAACACAAAAATTGTAGATATATATTACTTAAAAAAGTATGCTAATAAGTTCAACTTATTTAATCGAACAAGTCAAACTAGATTCTTTATGAGCGGTTGGAGGGGGAGAACGGGAATCGAGCCTCTGACCTACACCATAAACTGGTGAGGCGATGCAACTAGGCTGTCGAGACCTGGGCGTCAAAGTAGATTCTTACGTATACGGTCACTTTCTTTTGTATATTTAGACATAAACTTCAATTGAACAGTTAAATACGTATATATAATAATTGGATAGTGAAAACGTATCAAAATAGCCATTTGTGTAACTTTTATATTACTTTTGCCACCTTTGTAACTTTAGTATAATTTT
>JAUEKW010078687.1:0-12800 GCA_032274785.1 Ajuga reptans
TATCGTTTACTTTAAAGTTAAGTTTTGCAAAAGTACTATATTATTTAGTATTTTCATATATTATATGACTGGTAACAAGGCACGAGACCGTCCACCAAAGAATTTTTAGGTACGAGACCACCCAGCTATGAGTAAGGGCACGAGACCGCCCTATCAGTTTTTAGTTGCGTGCATTGGTATCTAGTCCGGGCCCCTTAGTAGTTTTCATTATATTTAGTACATGAGATATTAGTATCATTTGAGAAGATATTATATTTTTCTTGATTTATGTAGAGTTAAATGAAAAGAGAAAAAGAAGGTTTTGGAAAAGTATATTATTTTCTTATATTATAGGACTGGTATCAGGGCACGAGACCGCCCACCAAGTATTTTTGTGTACGAGACCACCCAGCTAAGGGCACGAGCCGCCCTATAAGTTATAATTGCTCAATTAGGATTCAGTGGCTAGCTACCCTGGGTCTTAATGGAGTTGCGCACATTGATACTATATCCGGGCCCATAATAGTTTTTATTATATATATATTGAGTTATTTAATAATTTTAAAGTAGTTAATAAGTTCAGATAAAATAAAATGTTTTGTGAGTTAGGTGGTGTACTTACTAAGCATTAGCTTACATTTATTTTATCTCATATTGCACATAAAGGCAAGAGCTAGAAGGGAGCAAGGCCGGTGCAAAAATGGTAATGGCGGTCGATCCTCAGAATTGGTTAGAGAATTTTAAAAAGTATTCTAAAATTCTTTGCAAGATAGTTGAAATAAAAGACCCGCACTATGTATTTTGTTCCAATTTTCTTTTGAGGGAGATTTGCTAAAGTTATTTTCCTACGTTTTAAAATAAGTTGAAGTTGTTCTAAATCTTTTAGCAAAAAGTTTATTTCCAGTTGTAAAAAAAAAGGTCCTACAGAGATTCTCGTTATTTTAGTTCATTTTATGAATCATCGAAAGTTTTAGTCATATATAGTAGAAGTAACATTTCATTTGAGGGAGGGATGTTACAAATGGCATCAGAGCAGGACCTCTCCCAGTACTGTGTAGTTCGGGGGATGAACCAGATGGAAGTTGGTGGGCATGTGACGCCCGAGACCAACAAGGGTGGGGAGTGATCGCCGGTGCAATAAGGAATAAGACATGTACAAGGAGCGGCTCCTGGCAGGCTTCTAGGTGAAGGGAGATATTAACGAACCAATACCACACCAGAAAAAAAGGGTATCCTGAGACTTGCGGGTATGAGACCGTATAGCCGAGCTTGAGCGGCCTTTTCGAGACTATGCTGGTATGGGACGGTATAGTTGAAGAGAGCTTAAAGAATTTATTAGTGCTACTCATACCAACAAGGTGCATCTTCTTTTCTGGCACTCATTCTGAGAAAAATATGAGGTTAAGCATGCTTGGGCTTGGGGAAATTTCAGGATGGGTGACCCCCTGGGAAGTTTCTCAAGGTTCGTGTGAGAGAGGACAAAGCGCGTTGGGAAAGACTTGTGTTGGTTTGTGGGGTTAGTCTGTCAAATCTGGAAGTGGGTTGTTACAGATTGGCTACTAGAGAAAATTCCCTTTCACTTTCTTTTGGATCTGACGCAGTTATACCTATTGAAATTGTGGTCCCTACTTACTGCATTCACGCCTTTGAGGAAACAACAAATGAAGAAATTGTGTGCACCAAATTAGATTTGATAGAGAAAAAAGAAAGAAAATCTGACATGAGGAATGTAATTTTTAAACAGGGCTCAATAACCGAGTACGAGCAAGAGAATTTGAAGTGGGAGACTTGGTATTAAAGAAGGTGCAGGAACCTAGCACTGGACCGCTGGAACCTAGGTGGGATGGCCCTTATCATGTTGCAAGAATTTTGTCAAATGGAGCTTACAAATTAGAATCATATGATGGAAAAAAGCTCAGTCACCCATGTAACATCAAATACTTGAAGAAATATTACCAGTAACTATTCTATTAGACGGATACACCGATGTAGGTTTGTAAAACTTTTCTCTTGTAGTGTGTAGTTTCAAATTAGTCACTTACTTCGTTAGATTGACCTCTTTGAAATTGAAAGAAAATTGATTCAACCATTTTTCCATTGGAGGTCGATCTTTTGTTATATATACAGAAGTGAATTTTTGGCTTAAGAAAAAAGAGTGAGTGTGCAAGTAATAAAGTCACGTCCTATCATGAACAAACTTTCATTATAAAATATCCTGATCGGTCACCAAAGTTGATCGCATCATTCATTCAAACTAATAATCTAAGTAATAAGATCGTACGTCCAAGAGAAGCCTTTCTTAAGACTTACAAATTGCCTATGTCGGTCACTCAAGTTGATTGCACCGACTTATTAAAAAAACTAAAGAAAGGGGAGACCATATTGGTCGAAAATATCCATCTCGTATATAATTCTTTGGAGACATAAGTCCATGATGTTAGCTCTATCCGAACAGCAATAAGCCTCAATCGGTTAATAAGTTCCTTAAATATACCACTGTTTTCATTATTCTAGAAACAATTCAATACTAATTGATTACTTTATATTAATGAGAATGGAAAATAAGTAGGTATTGAACATGAATTTTTTATTGAAATCGGTGTCTCGTAGACATGGACTATAAACAGTCGGTTAAATGCTAAATTTAAAAACTTATCTCCCTTGCAAAAAATATTAAATTAGTAGACTTAATGTTTTGGGGATAGTTTACCCATGACAAATATAAACCATAATTAGTACGGTATCTAAAGCGATTAGAAAGAGGTTATCTACTAAACCAGAATGAGAATCATTCGGCTAAAAAAAAATACACTCCTTAAATCGCGATTATCAAAATAAAAGATCAGAGTAGCACAAGTAAGTGAAAACTCAACAAGTTAAGTAACAACAACAAGCTCTTTGGTCTTCTCAGCATTCTCGGATTCTTCATCATCTTCTCCTTCAAACTTGTCCAAATTATAACCTAGTTAAATATCCAGCCCCTTGTTTTTAATAAAAGTAGCTAAACCAGCCTTCATAAATTCAATATCAACGTCGGTACCCGGCCTCATCACCAACTTAATAAACTGCTCCCGAGCCACCGCATATGCCAGATTAACAGTACGAAGGAAATCATAATTTAAATAGTTCTTTGCACCCTGATGCAATCCCTCACTTCTAGCTTGGCTTAGGTTTTCCTCCATAGTTTTCTTTAAAGCCTCGAATTCAGCACACTTGTCAGCTAATGCTTACTTAGAAGCATTCTTTTCGGCCAAAATGTTTTTGGTAGATTATGATCTCTTTTCCACAACTGAAAGCTTTTCAGTGGTAACTGCGTTGTCGAGGCACGTCAAAATATAATTACCTTTCCTCAACCTCTACTAACTAGTAGCAGTGGCAAGTAAGGGTCGATCCCACAGGGAGCAGTTACATTATTTTGTATTTTAAGTACTAATCAAAACACACGAAATAAAAGTGGGGAGGGGGGAGGGGGGTTGGTTGGCAATTTAACTACTAATTAACTAAACTAATAGCAAGAATAAGAAAAACTATCACAATTCAAATTCAAATATTATATTAAAGCTCTAGTTCTCAGTTCAGGTATCCACCTACCCTTGATTATCGAGTTAATGAAATGTTTCTCTAACCTAGTTCTAGAATCTCTACCCCTAGACTAACAACAAGCTCTGTTAATCTGAATTACCCTCAAGTGTAATTAATTAAAATAAGCTTTTTAATTAACCTATCTAACTGAACAACCCAAAATAATCTCTTTGGATTTAATTCATCAAACGCATTAAGAATTAGGACAATAGGAAGGACATTGAATTCAGAAGCTCGATCCAATTAATCCAGATTTATGCTATTTCTAATGAACTTATTCACTAGTTGCTACCAATGGATATTAATTCACAACAATTACGGATTGCAAATAATATCCTAGTAATAGATATATGGATAAATAACCTAGGTGATCAGTCTAAATCAAATACCCATACACCATAATTAATAAAAGCAAATAGCACAAATAATTCTAGAAAAAGATCAAAGAAAACGTAACTGAATTAATCCAAAACAATCAAATTGTAGAGTTCAAACATCCCTTCAAACTAGAATTAGACTACATAGCCATGCATCATAGTATCAAAATCCATAAAAATAAAAGAAAAATAAAACTAAACTAAAAACAAAAAAAAAGTCAAAAGGAAAGAAAAGAAAATAAATTCAAACACTCCCCTGGTCTCTCTCTTGGCCTCGTGTCCTCTTTCTCTTTTTAATTATTTTCCTCCTTTTTGTGTTATAAGGAGGCAGTATATATAGGGCTTGGATTATTATAACTCCTCTTTGAAATAGGAAACAAACCCTTATTCTTGTGTCACAAGTCTTTCCATATAATGGATTTTGGGGCCAATCACATTATTCTTTTATTTGGGTTGTATGTCTACTTCTTCGGCCCAACTTCACTTCACACCATTAATTGGTCCACGGTCCTCTTTCTTAGTCCAAAAATATTCCAGACTCACTGAAATAAAGAAGAAATATACAATTGGAGTATTTTAAACTAGAAATAAAATAAGTAGAAAAATATAAAAGTTCGACGGATAAAAGGCATTAAATATATATTCTAATCAGGTAAAGTTGTGCCTATTTTTCTACTTATCAAGTGGTCATCTCCAGGCTATCTCGTAGGTCCACTTCAACCCATTTTAAAATATTGTGCGCTTCTTGAAGGGCCGAGTAACTTTGTTGGAGCTCTCTATATTTGGTCTCCATCTTATTAAAACCTAAATTTTCCATCATCATAAAGTCGTTGGAATGTCTCTACAGAGCTATGGTCGAAATTACTCTTTTAGTTGGAGTCATATCAGTATAGTATTTAGCCATTTGTGGTGTCCAAACTCTAGCAGGCCCCTATGTGGCTTCTTATTTCAATAGGAAGCCTATTTAGTTCTTCAGAAGTTGGTTATGCCACCCTTGTGTAGTCTCGTAAGAACTTGGGCTTGATACCCTTTCTCATATCTGTAGCACACTTCAGATAAGATGAAGGTCTAAATAGTGATCGGTCACAGGAACTTGTGAACTTGAAGGATGATTGGTGGGGATGGAAATTAGATTAATGGGCGTGCTCACAGGACATTAATATCATTTGTAGCATTTGTTGACGAATTGCGAGACCTTTTTAGGAGATTCTCATGCGCACCTGACATGGGGCCGAAGAAGTAGGAACTCTCTTTCTAGTACATGCAGTTTGAGTAGTCCTCTTCATTTCTTTCCTCTTACCTTTTTTGTTAATTAAGGACATCACGTCTTCATCACCCGCCATTGATTGCAGTGGTCGGTCACCGTAATATTGCATTCCTCATATCAGCTTGTCTTATTTTTTCCTCTATCAAATCTAATCCAGTGCACATCATTTCTTCATTTTTTGTTTCCTCAAAGGCTTGAATGCGGTAAGTTGGGACCCAAATGTCAACAGGTATAAATGGCACAAATCCAAAATAACGTGAAAATGGAGTGTCTCTAGTGGCCGATTGGTGGGTTATTCGGTAAGACCAAAACACTCCTGGTAACTCTTCAAGCCATGATCCATTGGCTTCTTCCAACCTTTTCATTAGAGTCTCCTTGATTATCTTATTTACCTCCTAAACATGTCCATTAGATTGTGGATGATAATGGGATTGAAAAATGATTCTTGGTGTGTAATCATCCATCACAAAAAGTCCCGAACTTGTTATTATCGAACTATCTTGCGTTGTCGGTTACTATGCAATGAGGGATACCGAAGCACCATATAAGTGATTTCCAAACAAAGGTAATTATCTTATCTTCAGTAATTTTAGCTAAAGGTTCGGCTTCAACCCATTTGGTGAAGTAGTCAACTGTAACTATGGAATGTTCAACTTCACTCGTTCCAGTTAGTAGGAGACCAATTAAGTCAATTCCCCATTTGGCAAAAGACCACGGACTAAAATCTGATGTCGAATTATGAGCTGGAAACCGATTAGCAGGTGCGAACTTTTGACATTTGTCACATTTTCGAACAAAATGATAAAATCCTTTTTCATCATGGGCCAATAGTATCCCTATCGAATCAATTTATAATACAAATTCTGACCCCTGGTGTGATTCCAGTAAATTCCTTCCTGGACGTCTAAGAGAGCATAGTGGGCTTCATTTTCAGTTCATCTTAGTAGAGGAAGAGAACAACCTCTTTTGTATAGGACATCATTAAGAAGAGTAGATCAGGTGGCTCGGGGTTTAAATTAGTAGGCTAGTATCATATCGGATGGTAGTGATCCGTTCTTTAGAAATTATGTGATAGGAAACATCCAAGTCGGCCGGTTCTCAATTTCCAGAATACTTTCGTCAGCTAGTAGGATGGAAGGAGCCATTTGTTTCTCAATATTGATGATTGATAGATTTTTGGTGCCTTCCCCTTCTTCTAACCGATCTAGTGCGTCTTCTTGAGCATTTTCAGATCTTGGTATCTGAAAGAGTTCGATGTGAAATCTTTTAATTTCTTTTTGGACTTGAATAAGATAACACAACATCTTTGATTAACCAATAGTATAGATCCCTTTATTTTATTAACCAATAGTAAATCACCATGTAACATCATATTGAAGACCCCCAACAAAGTTGCTAAGTGTAATCCTTCGAGCATGGTTTTGTATTCCGCTTGGTTATCGCTAGCAGGATATTTTGACCAAATTTCAAAACAAAAACATTATCGATAAGGGCTTACCAAAACAACACCTACTCTAACACCTTCAAAATTTGAAGATCCGTCAACATATAACTTCCAAACCTCGATGGTCTCTCTTGGGAGGTCGACCGGTGGCATAAACTCTGCACTAAAATTTACTAGGATTTGTCCCTTAATAGCATATTTAGACAATATGATATATCAAATTGGCCAAGCTCGACTGACCATTCTAATATCCTATCGGACACATCAGGTCGTTGAAGTGCTAACCTTTGTTACAGACATGCAGATCTTCCAACTGCATGCATGGCAGCAACTGCTTGCATGGCAAACACTCACCATGCCACCTCAACTTCCAGCCAGCATGTCACATCAACTTGTGCTCCAAAATATGATTCTCTACATTCTTGGAGGATTGGGGTCAAAATTTGATTCTATTATAGTTACTATAGCCTAAAAAACCGATCATATCATTGTCCTAGAGTTGCATGCTCTTCTCTTGAGTTTTGAATCAAGGCTTGAGAGTAATCAGTCCTCTCTCATCAACACTGATGCTTCTCAGATGAGTGTAAACTCAGTAACTCAAACCAAGGGCAGGTTTTCCTCCACCAATTATTAAGGAAGAGGCAGAAGCAACAACAATTCACTGGAGAAAGAAATGGTGGCAGGAATTTCAATCCTAGGGGTGGATTCAGAGGTGGAAGAGGAGGAAGATACACTCAACAGAAACCAACATGCCAAATCTGCTATGTTCAATGTCACACTGCAGATAAATGCTAGTACAGGGCAGATACAAGTTACAAATAGCTCTGGCAACAATCAACAAGCACAGAATCCACCTAATCCCAGAAATCCATCTTTGAATGTGGTTCAAGTTCCAAACTATGGTGCTGATAATAACTCAGAAACATGCTGGTATCCTGACACTGGAGCATCAAATCATGTTGCTAATGATTTCAGCAACCTCAATCTCAGCAGCATGAGTGAATACCATGATAATTCCAAGCTGCAGATGGGAAATGGAGCAGGTGAGTCCATAACACACATTGGTAACACTCTTCTAATCATTCTAGAGCCTTTCGTTTAAGAAATCTATTGCATGTTCCAAACATCACCAAGAAATTATTGAGTGATTCACAATTTGCTGCTGATAATGATATCTTTTTTAAATTCTATCCTTCTGTTTGTTTTGTCAAGGACCAAGTAACACATGATATATTACTCCAAGGGACTCTTAAAGATGGCCTATATCAGTTTCATCTCCAACCTTTCAAGCCTAAGTCATTCAACACTCCATCAAGTCATGTTTCAGTTTCAAATTTCCAGTCTCCTGTTTCATCTTTAAGTTCTAATGTACTTTCAATTTCCCTAAGTAAAGGCCTTGATTTAGATCTATGGCATCAGAGGATGGGCCATAGCAGTTATGATGTAGTAAAAAAAAACTTACAAAGTTGCAATATTTCCTTTTCAATGAAAGAATCTTCTGATTCCATCTGTCAGTCTTGCATTCTTGCCAAATGTCATAGAACTCCATTCTCTGACTCTAGCACCATTTATACTGCTCCTTTACATCTTATACATAGTGATCTATGGGGACCAGATCCCACTAAATCAAGAAATGGTTTCACCTATTATGTCAGCTTTATTGATCAATACTCTAAATTGACCTGGATATATCTTCCAAAGTTAAAAAATAAAGTGTGTGAAACTTTTCTTAACTTCAAAAATCTGGTTGAAACTTAATTTGGAGTTAAGATTAAATGTATCCAAAGTGATGGAGGAGGAGAGTTCATTGGTTTGAAAAAATTTCTGCAGGAAAATAGGATAGAACACAGAATGTCTTGTCCATACACTCCTCAACATGATGGAGTTGCTGAGAGAAAGCACAAACATGTTGTTGAAATGGGGCTCTCTTTGCTTGCACAATCTCACTTACCTATTCACTTTTAGGATAATGCCTTCATATCCTCCACTCACATCATAAACAGAATCCCAATGAATTCACTCAAATACAAAAGTCCTTTTGAAATCCTTTATAAACAAAAACATAATTATCAGCAAATGAGAGTGTTTGGATGTCTCTGTTATCCAAATATTAGGCCTTTAAACAAGCATAGACTCTAGTTTAGATCTACACCTTCAACCTTTACTGGTTATAGTAACCAACACAAAGGATATAAAGTGTTGTTGCCTGATAAAAGAGTCTTAATCTCCAGGGATGCTGCCTTTGATGAACACAAATTTCTATATGCTGATAAAAATCTAAATCCCTTGCCTCCACCCACTCACTTTCAAGGTATCTTACCTAGTCCTCCTATTACTCAGACTCCCTTCTGTTGTGCTGATAATGGAGGTCCTCCTTATATCCCTCATATATCAGAACAACCTGTTGATGCTGAAAGTCATCAAAGTGGTGAACCACCACATAATCCACCCCACTCTCCTCACCAAAGTACCTCTTCTGTCTCACAATTTGATCAACCTGAAGCTCATAACCCTTCTGTTCATCACCCCATCCATCACAGATTGGACAACGGAAGGAGCCCAAGTCATTCAAACAAGCTGTTGTTGATGAGAGGTGGAGAAAAGCCATGGAAGTTGAGTATGATGCTCTTATGAGAAATAACACTTGGAAGCTCACTACTCTTCCCCCTGGCAGAAAATTAGTAGGTAGCAAATGGATATTCAAGATAAAGAGACACTCTGATGGCAATGTTGCCAGATACAAAGTAAGATTGGTAGCACAATGTTTTTCTCAAGCTGCTGGTCTTAACTTTTGTAAGACCTTTAGTCCTGTGGTAAAACCAACTACCATAAGGTTGATATTATCTATTGTTGTTTCTAAGGGATGGTCTGTCAAACATCTTGATGTAGATAATACATTTCTCAATGGTGATCTAAAAGAGGAGATATACATGAGGCAGCCTCCTGGCTTTGAAGTTTTGTCATCTGGGAAAACTGAACTTGTGTAAGCTTTCCAAGGCCTTATATGGCTTGAAACAGGCTTCCAGAAGCTGGTATCTCAAAGTAAAAGGCTTGTTACTCAGTTGTGGTTTTACAGATTCAAAGGCAGACAACTCATTGTTTTACAAAATCTATGACTTTTGCATCATTTACATTCTAATCTATGTTGAAGATATCTTGATAACAGGAAACAGCAGTAAGGAGATCTCCCTAGTTATCCAGCAGTTGAGAAATCACATTTATCTTAAAGACATGGGAGAGATCCAACATTTTCTAGGAATTGAAGTGACAAAAGCCAAGCAGGGTCTCCATCTGAATCAAGGAAAGTTCATAAAGGAGCTTTTAAAAATGGCAAAAAAGGTTGAAGTAAAAGGTTTAGCTACACTAATGATCACCTATCCTCAACTGTCTAAAGATGATGGTAATCCTTTTTCCTATGGCTTTCTTTATAGGGGTATTGTAGGAGGTTTACAATATGTAACCATCACAAGGCCTGAAATTTCTTTTGCTGTGAACAAAGTAAGTCAGTATATGGCTGCACCTCTTGATACTCACTAGAAGGCAGTGAAGAGAGTCTTAAGATATCTAGCTGGCACTGCAGATCATGGTTTACACATCTAAGTATCTCATAATCCGAATTTGTTTGGTTTCAGTGATTCTGATTGGGCCACTGATGTTGGTGACATAAAATCTATCACTGGCTTCTGTGTATTTCTGGGCTCTAATCTCATTTCCTGGAAATCAAAGAAATAACAGAGTGTGTCCAAGTCTAGCACAGAAGCCGAATACAGAAGCCTTGCTCATCTTACTGCTGAATTTATGTGGTTAAGCTCTCTACTTCATGAACTGCAAATCTTTATGGTTCAAACTCCAACTGCTTGGGTTGACAATTTGAGCACCATTACACTTGCTTCTAATCATGTTCTCCATACTAGGACCAAGCATGTAGAATTAGACCTACACTTTGTAAGAGATGAAGTTTCCAAAGGTAAATTACAAGTTCTCCATGTTCCTTCTCAAGATCAAGTAGCTGATCTTCTTACAAAGCCTCTAAGTAAGCAATTCTTCACTCATCTCAAAAGTAAGCTTCATGTTACTTCTCTAGCCTAACTCGAATTAAGGGGGGTGTTAACAGACATGCAAATCATCCAACTGTATGCATGGCAAAAACTGCTTGCATGGCAAACAGTCACCATGCCACCCAGCAAGCATGGCACATCAACTTGTGCTCTAAGTTTTGAAGTCAATAGACTTGCTCCCTACATTAATGCAGCTCGAGTACAAGCTGCAGTTTGCATTAATGAAGCTCAAGTACAAGACAAGAGATGTCCCTATCAAGCAAGCATGGAGACAAAGAAAGACAACAACTTTCTGTTGTAAGCTGAAGATAGAAACTTGATCCTACGTCTAAGATTAGTTTGTTGATCAAAATTGTATAGTTGTAGCAGCCATCTTTTAACCTAGTTTTCTTGCATATTTTTTTGTATAAATATAGGATCTTTGTATCAATTTGTTCAAGCAATGAAACAGTAAACTTGAGAGCTAAAAATATAGTGTTTGCAAATATGCATTTCCTTCTCTGAATTGCTATCTTTCTAATAACCTTAAAGGATAATCAGTAAGAACAAGAAATGTGTGCTCCCAAAAATAAGGTCGGAGTTTCCTTGTTGCCATGATAAGGGTATAGGTCAGCTTCTTCATTGGTGTGTACCTCAACTCTGCATCATGTAAGGCTTGACTCCCATAGTAAATTGGATGATGAGTAGCCTGTTCCTCTCGTATAAAAACTGCACTTATGGCTGAAGTGGTGACCGACAAATATAAGTAAAGATGTTCACCAGGAACAAGTTTAGCCATGACCGGGGTGTTGACGATAGATGTTTTTTTTATTCTTTAAAAGCTTCTTGACATTCATTACTCCACTCAAAATGTCGGTTCTTCTTGATAACTTCAAATAACAGTTTACACTTATTGGTGGATCTTGAAATGAAGCAACTTAATGCGCCCACCATCCGAGTAAGACGTTGTACCTGTTTGACTTTACTCGGACATTGTAAGTTCAAAATGGCTTGTATCTTGGATGGTTTGGCCTCAATTCTCCAGTGACTAACCATGTATCTGAGAAATATTCCAGAACTAACATCTAATGCACATTTTCTTGGATTTAACTTCATTTTATACTGCCTTAGTATGTTAAACATGTCAGACAGACATATGAGCCACATGATCTTGTGCCATAAAACTTTTAACCAACATATCGTCGGCATATACCTTCATTATTTTACCAAGAAGGTCTACAAACATCTTGTTGACCAAGCGTTGATATGTAGCTCCTGCATTTTTCAAACCGAATGACATTATCTGGAAATAGTAGAAACCTCGATCAGTCATGAAAGTCGTATGTTCCTCATCAGTTGGGTACAAAGATATTTGATTGTATCCCGAGTATGTATCCGTGAAGCTCATCAGCTCATGGCCAGTTGTTGCATCAACCATTTGGTTGATATGAGGTAAATGAAACGTGTCTTTTGGACAGGCTCTATTGAGATCAGTGAAGTCAACACAGAGTCTCAAAGAGCCATTTGGTTTTTTCATGAATACTGGATTGGCCACCCAGACAGGATTGTGAACCTCCCGAATAAATCCATTTTCAAGCAACTTTAGTATTTCAAGATTTAAAGCTTCATATCTCGCCGGACCGAGTTTCCTTTGTGTTAGAGCTACTGGTCTGACATCCAGATTAATCTTTAATTGGTGGCAAGAATGTTCGGGGCTGATTCCAATCATATTTAAGTGTACCCAAGCAAAGACATCTAGATTTGTCCTTAAGAAACTCAATAATGTAGTACGGACAGGCTCCTGTAATTCATGACCGATCCATAATTCAGTTCATGGTCGGTTGTCATCCATGAGAATCAAATCTAACTCTTCCACGGGTTCCGCAGTCTTCTAATTTTCATCGTTCCTTCTTAGGTCAACCCATGCTTCAACTATCTCTTCCTCGATCCTCATGTTGTGTTGTTCCTCTAGTGGGTCACCAAATTTCTTTTTGAATTCCTGCCTCAACCTCCTTCGAGATAGTTCAGCTGATTGATTTTGATAGAGTATACATTAAAGCAAACTTTTAGTGCGCTTTATGGATGTATATTTAATTTCCTTATTATCTGAAATA
>JAUEKW010078797.1:0-12799 GCA_032274785.1 Ajuga reptans
TTTGTTAAAATGTGAAACGTTGGGATATATTTGTATATTTTGCATTAATAACTTTCTGAGTAAGCATTGCCACGTGGACTTCCGTCAGCCACGTAGGCGACTTTTAACAAAAAATAGACGGGGGCTATAATTGTTAAAATTTCGATAGGTTGTGATATAATCAGTAATTATTGAAAGATTGTGCTATATTCGTTAAAATCTTGAAAGGTTGGGATATATTTGTAAAATTTGCCCTCTATTTATCAAAAAACAAATAACCAATGATCAGTTATATCATGTTTAGTCATGTCCATCCGTTGTTAAAACGTTTGTTCAGATTCCTGAACTATAAACAATCACTATGTTCAAGTCCTCACGAGACTGAAGGAAATGGAAGCAGTGGAATCTATTAGCATATTCTAATGTACTTTTCTGTGAAGAAAAGCTGACCTGTAAAGAATTGGACGACAAAATAAATAGATTTGACTGCTTCCGTTCCCTTTAGTTGCATAGGGAGTTGAACGGCATGATTTTCAATAGTTTAGGACCTGAACAAATATTTCAATAATTGAGGGACTTATACAACCATTTGACAATAGTTAAAGGACGAAAAAAATTGTGAAAATGTCGTGCAAGTTACAACCATTTATGAAAATGCCATTTATATTTCACACTTTATAAAAATACCCTGTATGTTGGAAAAAAATTATTTAAAAGATCATGTTGCCTGCTATTGCAGGTAGACCAGCTGATCATATAGTAATGTGGCAATAAGTGGCTGATGAATTATCCATGTGCCTTAATTTTTCTGATGTATAATTAATATATATTTTTAACATTACGATATTAGAAAAGAAAAATTAAAAACATTAAAAAATAATTTAAATATTTGTGAAAATCATTACAAAAATAAATAAATTAAAACCTGAAAATTATTAAGAAAAATCTATAAATTTAGTAATAAAATTACTGTAAAATATTAAATATTATAAAAATTGATAATTATATTAAAATAATTATTTTAATATAAAAAATAATTTAAAATTCCCCTAGCACCCATCCCCAGACCCCACCCCTCGGTCCCTACCCCCATACCACCCCCGCCCCCACCCCCAAGATCCAGCCATGTTGGCGACCCCAGCCCCTAAACCCCAAAAATCCTACCCTCAAATAATGATTTTAATATATTTATCATTTTTTATAATATTTTATATTTTACAACAATTTTGCTACTAACTTTATAGATTTTTCTTAAAATTTCTTAGGTTTTATTATTTTTTAGTTTTAGTAATAATTTTTCATAAATATTTAAATTATTTTTCAATTTTAGTTTTTATTTTTTCTTTTTTATAATCCAAATCATAATGTTAAAAATATATATTACTGATAAATTAGAAAAATGAAGCCACATGGACGCCGCATCAGCCACATATTGCCACCTCACTACATGACCAGTTGGTCTACCTCGAATAAATTGTAAGGATCTTCTTATAATTTATTACTGCAATTAAATAATAAATCGGATTATGATAATATGGAAGATGGAGGAGATATCAAGATGTTCTGTATCTATCATAATACATTACTTAGAGAAAAAGAATATCGTGATATATATCAAATACAAATTCCTCTCCCAAGACTCACGCATATATCAATAGTCCAAGGGGTGTCCACACATCTTGTATTGTAACACAGTTTGTGATTTTTTTTAGTTTTCTAAAATAACTTTTATTTTAAAAACGGAGGGAGTATTTCATAAATATATTAATTTACATTAACTTTATATGGTATGTTTTCAGCTGATTAGATATTTGACCGAGACCAGCTTTTCATGTTATGATTTTCATCGAATAAGAAATTTCCAAATTTAGATTTGTAATGGGCCAAAATGATTTATATATAATGCCAATTAACACCAAAATAATGTAACCAAAAGTAAAAATCATTTCTAATTCGAAAAAAATCTGAATCCCTCCTAGCTCAGGGTTTTCTCCCAAACATTGGCGGCTGGTGTCCGATCTTTGGACGAGTCAGGAGCTTCATGATCTCTTCCAATTAATCGACTGATCTTATTGCGGTGATCGTCTCTACTCTTTCTCCTTTACGTTTTCTGTTCATGCTCCCGATTTATTACATGTTGATATTTTGTTAGATCAGTTCCTATTGTCTTCGTGCGTTAGGTTTAATTGATATTCTTGTGCTAGGGTTTCTATTTGCTGGTCTTTAATTTATATGATCAGTAGTTAATGACTTGTATTTATATTTTCAGATCTGGTATCATTAATATGCTGCTAGTTTAATTACTGCTAGGGTTTCAGTTTAAGCTTTCGTTCATCTTTTATTCGGTTTTATGAGTCAATGTTTCCCACCCCCACCCTGTTATATTCCTGTGGTTGCGATCCATTGCTACGCTAGTATTTTTCTCTCTGCAGAAATAACATACCATATGAATGATATATCATCAAACATGGTAAACGAATAAGGCAGAACTCCATTTGACAGCAAAGATGACGATGAACCCTTACGAATCGTGGCTGAGAATTCCATACCGGGTAGAACGTCCTCGCTGTGCATCATCGCTCAGGTCTGGACTGGGAAAAACTTTAATACATTTAGATTCCTTGAAGCCATGAAGATGGCCTGGGCTCCGAAACATGGACTCACAGCGAATGAGATAAAAAATAACATGTTCTCCTTCAAATTTTCTAATCAGTCAGATATGGAGAGTGTGTTATCCCGTGAACCGTGGCACTTCAAGAATGACCTTGGTGTCTTAAAGGAATTGGGAGTTAATGAGCAACCATCAAACATATTGTTCACTGAAGCACGCTTATGGGTTCGTTTATATGACTTGCCTATGATGGCAAAGGCAGAGAAGTACTTAACTGCCATCTCTAGTCAGATTGAAAAATTTGTGGACCTTGACTCTAAATCAGTAGAGGGCTTCAGACGAAGCATCAGGGTTAAGGTCAATCTGGATCTCCATAAACCTTTAAAGAAAGACATGTATATTATCCTCCCAGAGGAGCAAAAAGTGTGGATTTCTTTCAAGTACGAACGCCTTCCATCCTTTTGCTATATTTGTGGCCTACTTAGAGATATGAAGTGACAATGCGACATTGTTGGTACGAAATATGATGTTCTCACTCTCCCAGATGACAAACTGCCGTTTGAGGACTAGTTACTGGCCTCTCCAATGAAACACGCCCAGGTTCGCCTGCAAGAAACCTCGAACGTGCGTGGCAATGTGTCTTTGTGAAAAAAAGCTTTTCGACGAGTTTCAGAAATCATGCGAGAAGAATGTTAGTGATCCAGCCTCAGAGCAGAAACCGACGGAGGAAATTACTTTGAAAGTGAAAAGTTTGTCGGTTGATTTAGAGCATATTCTCGTGTCATATATGAAGAAGACCAACTCAACTGACCTAAATACCCATAACCAAAGCCCAATCCACGACATGACCTCCCAAAATCCACAACTCCATCCCAAGCCTCCAATACATCCCAGCCCTAATAACCCGCTGCAAAAGGATGATTTATTGTACAATACCCCACAAAACTAAAACAACACAACAGCCATACTCCCACAAATAATCGATCTCAATGATATACCATCCCAACATGAGCATACTGAGCAATACATAATGCCAAACCAAACCCAACCACCACACATCCACCCATACAACCCTCTCATCCCCTTAGCCACGCTCGAACATATGACGGGGTTGGAAATAAATCCCTTGATCCAATATCACAGAAGCTGAAATTAGCTGCAGATCACACAAATGAAGAATACCCACAAGTGGTAAAAGGACCGTTGAAGGTCCCAAAGGTCAAGAAATTAGGCTTGGGCCGTAAAAAAATTAAGCTGTTAAGCGCCACCATAATCCAAACCCGAGCTTAAACCCGGTGAACATTACTGGTGTAAAAAGAAGAGAAGGTGTCGGCGGTGAGAATACTGGCGAGAAAAGGCCAAAATTGAGTGAGCTTGAAACCCAACAGACCAATGAATTAACGGCGGAGGCTGTGCAACAGCCCCGCCGACACCAATGAGTATTGTATCCTGGAACTGTAATGGGCTTGGGAACCGGGCGATAGTTTGGGAATTAGAGAAGCTCCTACATAAGGAAAATCCCGACGTAGTTTTCCTCATGGAAATAAGACTCACTAAATGCAACAATTAAATAGCCGACGACTCCACTTTTCGGGATGTTTTCCAATCGCTTGTGAGGGAGAGCGGCATGCTCGAAAGGGTGGATTATGTATGCTGTGGAAACAGTCATTTGACATACAGTTGACATCTTATTCCCAGAATCATATTTCAGCAACTACTACCATCGAGGGCACAAATCATTTTTGGCACATTACATGGCTTTATGGGTGGCCAGAGCAATATCAATGCAACTGAACATGGAACCTCTTGCAAACTATCAATCCAGGAAGTAGCCAACCATGGACCATTGTGGGAGACTTAAATGAAATTTTATGGTCCTCGAAAAAAAATGAGGGAATTGGCGCACCATTTCTCTCATGCGCCATTCTCGTGAAGTGCTTCAAGACCTAAATCTGAGTGACCTTGGCTACTATGGACATCCATTCACATGGACTAATGGCCAACAAGGACGGCATAATATTCAGTTTCGACTTGACAGGGTAGTTGCAAATCCCAACTGGAAGAGTTTATTTCCTTTCTACCGTGTGAGACACTTACCACGATTTCAATCCGATCATGCTCCTATTGTGATTGATATTCAGGCAACAGGAGGGGGCAAGAAACAACATCGTAAACGGCCAAAATTATTCCACTTTGAGAAGATGTGGTTAACCCACGACCCGTGCGAGGTGGCGATTAAAGAGGGTTGGGACAGACAAGGGAGTTTTGCAGATAAAGTAGCATACTATGGTGCTTACTTGAAGCAGTGGGAAACATCAACATTCGGTAATGTTCGTAGAAAGGCCAGGCATCTACGTGAGAGAATTATCGAGTTGCAGAAAAAAGATCAATCCGAGAACGTGGGAGCCCAACTTAAAACAACCGAGATGGAGTCGGAAGTAATGGTAAATTGGGAAAAAATCATGTGGAGTCAATGATCGAAGGCTTTATGGCTTGAAGCTGGCGATAAGAACACATCTTTCTTCCACCAAAAATCTTTGAATCGATGTGCGAGAAATAAAATTGAAAGGTTGAAGGACTCCACTGGCCTTTGGATAGAAGAAGACCAGGGCATTGAAAATATAATCAGAGACTACTATATGAACTTATTCAAAGTTGAGGATGTCTCAGGGGTGCAACATGTCTTGGATGTGTTCGAGCATAAAGTTTCTCCGGAGATGAACCAGTTGCTTTTGATGCTATATTCGGGTATTAAAATTCAACGTGCTATAAAAGAAATGCATCCGATTAAAGCACCAGGCCCGGACGGTATGCCTCCTTTATTCTATCAAAAAATTCTGCTTGTTTAAAAATCCTGAATGAGGCCCATGACCCCCATATCCTTAATAAGACGTTTATAGTTCTGATTCCCAAGGTTAAAGTCCCTGAAACTCCCAAGGACTTTAGACTAATTAGTCTATGTAACATAATATGTAGGATTATTACCAAGGTCATTACAAACAGACTAAAAAAGCTGCTCCCTAGTGTTATATCTCCTACTCAGAGTGCATTTATCCCGAATAGACTGATTACTAACAATGCCATGATCGTTTTTGAATGTTTCCACCATATGCGTGTGAAAAAGTATGGTCGTAGAGGTCTTTTATCCTTAAAATTGGACATGAGTAAGGCATATGATAGGGTTGAGTGGAGCTTTTTACATGATATTTTGTTAAAATTGGGGTTTGCTGAACAATGGGTTAATCTTGTTATGAGATGTGTGACTTCTGTTACGTATTCGGTGCTTGTTAATGGCTCCCCTACTGAGGCCTTCTCCCCTGGGCGAGGACTTAGGTAGGGGGACCCTCTGTCTCCTTATCTCTTTCTCTGTTGTGCAGAAAGCTTTTCAGCTCTTTTACAGAAATCAGAAAAGGACAGCCGTATTCGTGGATTGCAAGTTGCAAGGACAGCTCCAGTGATCACTCATCTTTTCTTCGCAGATGATAGTTTATTATTCTTCCAGGCGAACAGAATGGAGTGTATGCAGATTCGGGATATAATTAAAAGATAAGAGAATGCATCAGGCCAGAGGATTAATATAGAAAAATCTGAACTGGTGGCAAGTGGAAATGTCACGCCCACGGATAGAGGAGCTTTTGCCGAATTATTAGGTGTGAGGGAGACGGACCAGTTCGACAAGTACCTTGGGCTCCCGAACATAATTGGTAGATCTAAATCACAAGTTTTCAAGGTAATTGTTGAAGGTGTACTTAGCCGGATAAAAAACATGAAAAGAAAAAAACACTGACAAAAGCGGGCATTGAAATTCTGATCAAGACGGTCCTTCAGGCTATCCCGAGCTATGCAATGAGTTATTTTGTCTTTCCGATAATAGTATGTAAGGAATTGGAGAAAGCAATTGCACGTTTTTATTGGGGCTCGACGGAGGATGCGAGAAAACACCATTGGGTTAGTTGGGAGCGTGGTACAAGATCTAAGAAAGTAGGGGGATTGGGCTTTCGTGAACTCTACTACTTCAACTTAGCAATGGTGGCGAATCAGTATTGGAGAGTATATACTAATCCCGAATCTATGGTATCTCGCATTTTTAAATCTAAATATTTTTCTAACTCTTCCATTGATATTGCTCAGGTCGGAATGAATCCATCTTATATTCGGCGAAGCCTGGTGCGAGCTCGGGGCATTGTCGCAAACGGGAGTGCATGGCACGTCGGAAATAGAAAATCAATCAAAGCCGCCACTGATCGATGGATTAACATCTATGATCCCAGACCACATACTGCCACTCTTTCTAATGTAGATACTAATACTTTTGTATCTGACTTTATTAATGTAGGCACGAAAGAATGGAATGGTACATTGATTGCACAGTCATTTCCAGAAGAGGTGGCTCAATGGATCTTATCCATCCCCATTAGCCCGAGGCTCCCTCTGGATAAATTATTTTGGAAATTTACCAAGTCCGGCAAGTATTCTATTCAAACATCATACCAGTGGGCAGTTCATAATCTATCGGCGGAAGGGTACGACATATGTTCACCGAGTAATCCGAAGAAGGGGTGGTCAAAACTCTGGACAATTCCTACATTGCCAAAGATTCGTCATTTTTTGTGGCGAGCATGCAAAGAGGCGCTACATATGAGGGCTCATCTTCTTTCAATGGAACATGGGAACCAAAGCTTTTTGCGCTATTTGTGGGGAAATGGATGAATCCATCGCACATATCTTATTCCATTGCCCATGGTCTCGTGAGGTTTGGTTTAAGAGCCCCATCCGAGTGCATGCCTTTGCAAAATCTGACCTGCCTTTCCGAGTAATATTTTGGACTCTTTTGGATAAGTTACCAAAGGAAGCAATCCCACTTGTGTCGATGATATTGTGGAAAATATGGCTGGCTCGGAATACTTTTTACTTCGAGAACAAACCGGTGGACCCAACGGATATCCTACAAAAGGCACATTTTGTACATTCGGAGTTGTTAACCATTAATCGTATCCAAACACAGCAGCCCGAGCTACCACCACCCCGTACAACATCATGGCAACCACCGGACGAGGGACGAAACAAACTCAACTTCGATGTGGCCGTGTACAAAAACGGTACGATCGGGATGGATTTTGTTATTCGGAACCATGAGGGGGAAGCATTGTTGGCAGGTATAAGGCGCATGCATGCCCAAGGACCTTCGCTCCTGCTTGAAGCTTTAGCGCTCTGTTTCGGATTGCACATGGCAAGGGATGCGGTCATTGGAAATTTAGTCGTTGAAGGTGACAACTTGGGACTAATGAATATGCTGAAGAGTGAAGAAAATGCTAGAGAATACAGTGGGCTCGTAGTGCAAGATATCAAGGCTTTAGCCCTCGCTCTCAATTGTAATACCTTTGAGTTAGTCCCTAGAGATGCAAATAGCGTGGCACACTCAATTGCACATTTACAAGTTGATGAGACTCGAGTGTGGGTCGAAGAAGGACCTGCTAATATTGAGGTTTTATTTCTTCGTGATGTAGGGTGTCAGCTTGTTGTTTGATTAATAAATAAAATCTGTTTGTTTCTCAAAAAAAAAAAAAACCAAAATAATGTCATGACGATGTTTTGTCTTTGCTGGAAATAAATTCAATCTACTGCCTTCCATATAGATTAGGTCAAAATGGAAATAAAATTTAATTTTGAAAGGAATTTCGTAATATACAATGAGTAACACTTATGTGCCCGCGATGCATGGATCTTCTTATGTGCAACGGGTTTACCCAAATTTAATTTTCAAAAAGGTTTAGTTTTTCTCAAAAAAGAATTACTTTTTTTGCGAAAAAATATTAATGGCTGAAAAATAGATGTACATGAATGGACTTCAAATTTTTTATATTTTTTTATTTAGCACCTTTTTTTATGTTCGCTCAATAAGGTGGCAAAAAAGTATCACTTAATTAACCCTTTTTTTTATAATCAAAGTATAAATCCAATTAATACTTTTATTCATAATTTTATTAAAACAAGTAATACTTTTAGCCGATTCAGGGATAATGTTGGTATAAAAGTAATACTTCTAAAATTAGTTTGACCCGTTACACATAAAAGATCTATGCATCGGGGACGTATAAGTTTTTTCCATATAGAATACGTTTGTGTTTAAGCTTGTCAAACTTAAGACCAAATTGAATAAACAAGAGTAAGTCTATTTATAAATGAAATTTAACCATATATAGAATGTAGGTTTCAGCCGTGTAATTTTTTCTTATCATTTCAGCCACGTTTCTCTTTATAGTATTGCTTCCTCGGTTTACAAAAGAAAGTTGCTTTAACGTTTTAGGTGGAAATTAAGAAATTGTGGGATGGACAAAATCACTTTCTAACAAATCTATTTTTATAATCTTAATTTCCATTTTTTCTCTCCAACAAATGTTTCATTAACGTAAATCGCTCCCTCTTTCCTTCATACCATAAGGACAATATTGGAAGAAATATGAAAAATTTGCTAAAATGACTTATTTTTTGTAGAAAAATTATTTTCTTCAAAATAACTTTCTTTTGTGAACAGAGGGAGTATATTGGTAGATTGATCAGCATTATATATCTTATTTATGAGATGATTCACATGATCATCTTTTATATTATGCTTTTATTGGACAAGAAGAAAAAACTGTTTTCATTGGGCCAAAATAATATCACTAAGATATGTTTTTATTTTGATTGTCATTAATCCAATCTACTTCCTTTTATAAAGAACCGTTAGTATTGAAATCGAATTTAATTTCAGTAGGCTTTTTTTTTTTGAATGCAAGATACTTGTATTAATAGGTACACGGAACACAAATACAAAACTCTAAGCTAGAAAACTAGCCAACCTCAACCCAAGCGTAAGGAGAAGAGAAGGACAAAAGAAAACTAACAAACTATTATAGTACTATTTATAAGCCCAAAAATGATAATAACCGCTACTACAATTTTCCGGAATGAAACCAACCGATCAAAGCGCTCTCAATACCATGACTTCTTTTCTAATGTTAATTTAATCTATTTCATATTGTTACCCCCATAAGCTGCATATGTCTATATATTTGGGCGGGATAATTTTGGATTACAATTTTAGCTAGGTTTTCACTTTTATGTATATATAAATGGATTACTTTGCACCAATCTTCTCAATAATTCAATTATTCATGTTTGATATGCTGCACCATTGAGAGGAAGATCCGAATGGCTTTATGATATGTTTTCAGTTGATTAAAGTTTTTATCAACTTCGATTTTATGGTATGTTTGTGGCATATAAGAATTTTTATTTTATTAAGCCAAAATGACTTGTATATAATACTAATTAAAACTAAAGTAATATCACGTCGATGATTAATTCAGTCGCCATTTAATTCAATCTACTGATAATTAAAGAATTGACAGAATCTTACTTAAAAATAAAGTGAAACCGACTATAAATAGTAAGTGCTGGATTTTCCCGCCCTATACATCTTTCTACATTGGGCAAACGTAATTTATGGTGTATATTTAGCTACATTTTAATATACTGTCCTTTTAGCATTTTCTGCAATTGGTGGAAAATGATTTTAATTAGTAGAGTCCATACCTTTAATTGGGGTATCAGCAGAAAAAGCTAAACGAATATTCTAATTTTCGCCAGATTTTGCGCTGGAAATTTGGTACAGAGATTCACACGGGATACGTATCTAATTACCTTACGAATCATAAATCTTATTCAATCCACGCCCAATTGAATCGTCGCTCTTCCACAAATTGTCTCCCCGTCCCCCGCCCCGGCGAAACTCAGTGCCTTAGCTTTCCCTCCACCCTAATCTCTCTTATAAGTGTATTAGCAGACATGGTGCTTGGAAGAGCGATTGGGGTGATTAGCGCACATTCTCTCTCCCCCATGGCAAAACTCAGTGCCTAATCTTGGCATAGATCAACTCAAGGGAATGTAAAAGGTCAAGCGCGGCTGATTTAGAGGTTGCTCGAAGGACGGACGGCATGTCACAACAACATGCTCTGTGCCGGACAGAATCAGTTATCGCGCGAGCAATCATATGTACACTTCCTTTCTCCATTAATTTTTTCTTCTCTATCAAATGTTTGCCAAGTGGATGTTTATAGAACTAGCATATGGAAACCTATGTAAGAATGATAGTTCTTTTGAAAACCCTAACAACAAGATTATAGTTTTTCCTTTTGAATTTTGGTGCTTTCCATCTAACTGACATGTCTAAGTAGATACTTAATACATTCGTCTCTTAGGATTTTGAATGAATTCGTAATGTGAAATATGGATTCCTAATGTGAAATATGGATTTTCTTTCAATTTTCTCAGTGTAGGGGCAGCCCGCGGAGAGTATAAAGAAGCAAAGGTAGACGTAATCATATTGAGACAAAGGTTCTACCGAAACATTCCTTTGTAAAAACAGGTATATCATGAAACAACTTTCATTGTTAGCAAATGTTTACATATGCTCCTTTCCAAAAAAATCTTCTTTTTGTCGTCTTGATTTCCTATGTTTTTTTTATCGCTTTGTGTTCAATGGAATTGCTTGGGGAATTATTAACTAATTCTTTTATCATTTATAATATTTTGGACTCCTCACGACTGCCTCTTTAGTTAGGACTACTGTTAAAATGCAGTTTTTAATATCTTTGAGGTCATTTTCATGAACAAGCTTAAATATGAGTTTTTTATTTTTATTTTATTCTGTTGGTATTTTTTCCATCTCATATTGGTTCCGTTAACATCAGTGACTCAATTCAACTCAATTAGTTCTTGATGTGCTGACATTGTTGGTCTTTGGGGGAAGTTTTCCAATTATTGTTTCTAATTAGCTATAATTGATTTATTTTGAAACCCAAAATAGATCGGTTTCGAGAATACTATGATATGAGTTATTTTTGGTGGAAGTATTATTATTATATGTTGATTATGGTTACAAGTGAACATTGGGTTTCAATATACGAATAAGAAAATGTGATTATGTGAGCTTTAATTTGTATTATGAAAGAGCTAAGCAACTGCTCATTGCTACACTATCTGTCAAATTGCTTATTAGTAATTAGTAGTTGTGCATTGAGTAGTTGTAGTTCTGAATGTGGGTTTGTCTAAAAAATAATATATATATATATAGTTTGGGTTTGTCTAACTGCATTAACCCAGCTGGTCTTAATGGGCTCTGTTTTAATTTAGTCCTCCTTAAACAAATGGTTATCAATACTACTCTAGCTTCTCAATTGTACAAACATTTTTCATTGATAAAATATGGGATAATTACAATTTTACCGTCAAACTATTAGCATTTTTGCACTTCGGTATATAAACTATTAAACTTGACTAAACCGCCGCCAACCTATATAAACATTACTAATTCAAAGCTGCCGGACTAAATTCCGGCCAAATACAATGCATGTGAGCGGTTTTGAGGGATAATTTTGTATTTTAACTAATAATTTTTAAAAAAAAATTTAAAAAATATTTTTTTTTCAAAAAATATTATTTTAAAATACTTTAAATTTATAAAAAAAAATTACAGATTTTTTTTAAATACTTTTATGAATTATTTTTAGATTTTTCGGAAACAAAAAAAAAATGTATAGAAAAATATTTTTTATAATTTTGTAAATGCTTTAAAATTACAAAACAATTATAATTTTTTTGAAAAAAATATAAAATATTTTTTATAATGTTTTATAATTTTCGAAAAGAATTTAAAGAATTTAAAGAAAATATATAATGTTTTTTATAAATATAAAAGAATTTAAAGAATTATTTTTAAAACTTAACGGAATATTTTTAGATTCTGCACGGGAGCGGTTTTTTTTTTAAATATTTTTAGATTCTGTTAAAAAATATTATATATTTTATCTAAATTCTTTAAATTATTTTAAAAAATTATAATAAATTATAAAAAATATTTTATATTATTTTTTGAAAACTTATAATTTTAAAGTATTTAAAAAATTATAATTTTTTTTTCTATTTTAATTTGTTTTTATAATTTTCTATTTCCGAAAAACATAAAAATAATTCATAAAAGTATTTAAAAAATCTGTAATTTTATTTTATAATTTTAAAGTATTTTAAAAAAATATTTTTCGAAAAATATATATTTTTATAATTTTTAGAAAAAATTATTAGTTAAAATAATTATCCCTCAAAACCGCTCACATGTATTGTATTTGGACGGAATTTGGTCCGGCAGCTTTGAATTAGTAATGTTTA
>JAUEKW010079128.1:0-12787 GCA_032274785.1 Ajuga reptans
TCAGACCAGGTAATAATATATAAGTTAACACCTAAACAATTCAATAGATGTGATAGTTATATTACTAAATATATTCTTATGTAGATATATAATCATGTTAATTAGAATTTCCTTTACGTTTTTAGTTAAAACACGATAAAAACCAATAAGAAGGAAAAAACATTTTGAAAAGAAGATTAAAAACACAAATAAAAAATAATTTTTTAAGACAGTGAAAAATTATCTCAAATACTAAGAATTTATGACAACAATTTGTTGAGCGTTTAGAGACAACAATTTCCATATCAAATCATGTGTCATCAAAAACTTCCTTTTTATTGTTAGGTTCAAACATGGAAATTATAAAGTTAGAAATCTAAATTCAAATTTGACATGTCTACACGAATTTATTAGTTGAAGGTAATTGTTCATACATCCAGAATTTGAGAATTACCAATTATCTATATATTAGTTTGCTACTATGAAGTTACAATTTCTCTTTTTGCCTTATTTTTTCACTGCTCGTACCGAAATCAGGACGGAATTTTCTATTACAAATCGTGCTCTATCTTGTATTACATAGTATTCACTATTTGTCATGTGTGTATTTATGATGTCACCTTATACACGTGACGATTGAACTTCGAAACTGGCTGTGAAAGTTTATTTAGTAGTTTTGTTAATTTTAAACTATTAAGTTTCGGTGATAATACAGTATAGATTGGGTTTGTGTGATCGAATTGAATTTGCGAACAATATCAATGATTAAATTAGATCTTGTGATGCACGGCATTCAATATTGGGATAAATATCTAATCATGAACTTATTACAACATGGGGAGTTAAAGTAAGGGGGAGTTGATTTCTTTACATATATATTCTTGTTATATTACAACATGCTAGTCGGTTTTGTATATGATTGAATTTTTTCGTAAAAGAAAGGGGGAGAAATATGATGTTTTGTTGCCATTGTCGCTTATATTGAGGGGGAAAATCAGTGCTAGTCACGCTATCACAGTGAGAAGAGATTTGTTTTATAGGCTGTTTATTGTGTTCCAAAGTACTTTTACAGGTTGTTATTTATATTCGGGTTTTTTGAAAAAAGGGTAAAGGGGGAGATTTTTAGTGTAGTTTGTGTTGACAATATTTTTTGTAAAAGTCTCTTGAATTAATTTTGTTGGATATATTGTACTTAGTAGATACATTATTAGCTGTGGATGGTCGTTGCCTGATCATCCCCTTAACGGTGGAAAACGACCACGTGGCTCGAAGCTCACCTGCCGGGCAACGCACCGCTCTCACCTAAACCTCATGGCTCGGGCCATCACCTCGTCAACACATCATTGTGCACGAGAAGCCCGCTAGCCTACCAAAATGACCTAAAGAGAGGTAGTCCGGCACCAACCGAGGAGCTCGTTCCGTGAAGGATCCCGCCAGCCTACCAAAAATGACCTAGTGAGAGGTTGTCCAGTACCAGTCGAAGATGCCCGAAGAGGCCAAAGACAGTGAGCTCGTCCCAGAGCGACCTCAGTGGACCCCACTGATGGGCCCCAAACACCTCGTGTCGGCCACGAGGGGCCCAACTGGACACCTGCTGACCATGTGGAACACACGTCCTCCTGCTTGAGAGATGGTTTATGCCTTCTATAAATACCCCCATTCCCCACAATTAAAGGGGAGGAAAAAACACACTATTAAAACATTACGCTTAAGTAAAATATAAAAGAGTTATTTTCAGATTTTATCAATTGCTAAGTTGTTCTCTTCGAATCCCAGCCAATCAGGAACAACGACCCGTCAATACATACGTATACATTATGTCTATCCATATAAACACGACCTCCAGTTGACTCACTCGAGCTCGCCCACTACCCACACATCAGGTCCTCCTAATTATAAATATTTTATTGTGAAGCACGTGCAGCCACAACCATTTAATTTTAGTCACTTCATCACCTTTGATACTAGGTTAAGTTTCCCGCCACCACAATTTTGCCCTAGAAGGAGGGCATGGCCAGCCAAGGCTCATCCACCCATACCTCGGCCCAGGGCCACTCACCGCCACATATCTTTCAAGCTGGAGGGAAACTCCTACGCCGAGGGACAGGAAAATGAGGGACAACCAAGAAGATGCAAACTTCATCCGGACTGTCACAAAAAATGCCCAGGATCAAGCTCGCAATTATCTCTACCAATGAGATAATAGACTATCGGAGGTCGGGCAATCCCGTATAAATGACCCCCACTCACCGAGTGGGGAAAGCATCGCGGGGACCCCATCAACCTCCAAAATAAGGAAATACAAAGGTCTCCAACACCTACGCATGTCGATAGCCGCACTCACAAGATGATAGGGCTCCCGCACAGGATTCCCGCCAAGCCAAAACAACGGACCCAAAGGTAGGGGTCGCTGTTAAGGTCGCCAAGCCGCCACCATCAACCGTACCCCACAAAGGGCACGTCCGTCGTCCGGTAGGAAAACTCGGCGGCTGAATCTCAGGCCCCCCATCCGAATGTTTTCAACCGATTGGGGCACCCTCCCGGGGAGAGACGGGCTGCGGCGCCCATCCCCTCCCCGTCTGCAAGACCAACCTGCTCCTCGAGGGGGCCAACGGGAGGAATACCAAAAGGATCCAGTATCCTTGACCCGGTGGAAGTCGCGAGATTGAGAGAGCGACTATCCCGGTTAGAGGGGCAATCCAAGCCCTACGCAACACCCCTAGTTCTCGTACTCCCAAATACAAGGTCATGCTCGCCTTTCTCACCAGCGATCCTGGCCGCCAGAATACCTCTCGACCTACGATGCCCTAATATTTCTCCATACAATGGCGATACCGTCCTGGCCACACATATCAACAAGTACCTATACTTTATGGAGCTATAGGTGGCCGACGAGGCAACTCTATACCACATCTTTCCCACCACGCTAGGCGATCGGGCCCAGTGATGGTTCCGGTCTCAAAATCCATGCTCTATTACTAACTGGCTGCTGCCCGTAGAATTTTTCAGGGCTAACTTCATGAGCTTTTAGGCTCGGACCGCGCCGAAAGAAAGGCTCACGACCATCGTCCAAGGGAAAGACTTTGGTGGACCATACACACTGAGGGGGTCCGATCCTTCCCGGAGTTCCTATCTAAGGCCGACAAGTTCAGAGGAGCAGAAGAGTACCTCGCGGAGGCACCTAAACTGGCGAGGTGAAAGGTAGGAGACATCCCGGTAACAGCCCAAAGGAAGGCCGAGACTTCTGGACATTTGAAAATCAAGAGCAGATAGATGAGCTCATAGAGGTCCTTTCCGTATCCCCCGAGCAGGTCTTCACCCAAATTAAGGATCAAGGGCTACTGACGACCCCCAAGAAGATACAGGCCGACCCTACTAGGCTTAACAAGAGGAAATACTACAAGTATCACGAGTCCATCGGCCACAATACCGATGAATGACGTGACCTCATGATGCATCTTTACAAGCTCTACGAGGAAGGAAAGCTCGACCGCTTCTTGGTGGACCGCCCCTAGCAGCGTGACCGCCGCCCGCAACGTATCGAGGATCCCCCGCGCCAACCCCCCCTCGCACGGCCAAGGAAATGATCGTCCGAATGGATCCCGACCACCTAGAGATTGAACTAAAAATCAGAGCCAAACTCGGGGAGCCTTACCGGGCGGCGTTGGTGGAATTTCTCCAGAGAAACATAGATGTCTTCGCATGGACAAGAGAGGACATAGGGGGAATCAACCCCCAAGTCATTTTCCACCGGCTGAACGTCCATCTAGAGGCTCGGCCGGTCCGGCAAAAAAGATGGAGGTTCAGCCCAGAGAAATACGACGCCCAGGAAAATGAGGTCCAAAAGCTGCTCGGCAATGGGTTGGTCAGAGAAGTCTATTACCCATACTAGGTCACGAATCTCGTTCTAGTCATCAAGCCCAATGGTACGTGGCACATGTGAATCGACTTCACTGACCTCTTATGTTTTCCCCAAGGACAGCTTCCCCCTGCCGCACACAGACCAGCTAGTCGATGCCACCGCTGGGCACGAACTGATGACGTTTATGGACGCTTACTCTGGATATCACCAAATCCCTCTCCACCCAGGTGACCAGGAATGGACTGCGTTCATTACTGATCACGGCCTATTTTGCTGGACTAAGATGCCATTCGGCCTGAAAAATGCTGGGGCCACCTATCAGAGGTTGGTGAACAAAATGTTCGCCAATCAAATTAGGAAGACCATCAAGGTCTACGTGGATGATATGATTTTTAAGAGCAAGCTGCGAGGTGATCACATACAGCACCTCTAGCAGACCTTCGAGGTGCTGAGGCAATTCCAGATGAAGCTTAACCCCAAAAAGTGCACCTTCGGGGTCAACGCGGGTAAATTCTTAGGTTTCATGGTCAGCGAGCGAGGCATAGAGGCCAATTCCCAGAAGATTCACGCAATCATGGACCTACTCCCTCCTAAAAAGGTTAAGGACGTACAAAGTCTGGCTGGAAAGGTAGCGGCTTTGAGCGCCTTCATCTTCTGATCTTCTTATAGATGCAAGCTATTCTTTGAGTCGATTAAGAAAGGGATAAAATTCCAATGGGACAACCCCTGCAGGGTCGCTCTTGAGAGATTGAAGGAGTTCCTGACAATGGTGCCCCTCCTATCTAAACATTTGCCTGGAGAAAGACTGTTCCTATACCCAACAGTCTCCCATTACGCGATGAGCGCGGTGCTCATCCGAGAAGAGGACTGGGAACAACTCCCGGTATATTACGTTAGCCAGTTACTGCACAACGCAGAGCTGTATTACTCCGCTGTGGAAAAGCTCGCATACTCCCTGATTATGGCCGCACGCAAACTGCGACCTTATTTCTATGAACACCCCCATCGAGGTTCTCACCTGCCACCCCTTACGACAGGTTTTGCAGTGCCTTGATGCTGCAGGGCATCTTATGAAGTGGGCTGTCGAGTTAAGACAGTTCGATATTACTTACGCTCCTCACACTGCAATAACAGCCAAGGCCTTAGCCGACTTCATCCTCGAATTCACTCCCCAGCTCAACATCCCTCGGAGTATTTCCCGATTGTGGGAGCTATACGTCGATGACTCCTCTACGGCGCGGCACGCTGGAGCAGGACTCGTTCTTCTGATCCTAGAGAAACAGTGCCTAAGCTCGGTGGTCCGATTCGATTTCAAAGCTACAAACAGGCCGAATACGAGGCCATACTTATGGGGATGGACATGGCCAAATCGCTGGGAATCCAGGAGTTGTTAATATACAACGACTCCCAGTTGGCCACCAACCAGATCAATGGAAGTTACATTCCCAAGGAGGACAAAATGGTCCGGTATCAACAACTCGTTTTAAGAGTGGCCAAAGACTTCGTCTTGGCCCAGTTTGTACAAATACACCGGTCCAAAAATGCTCAAGCCGATGCACTAGCCCGATTAGCTACCTCTGAAGGTGTGGAAAACTCCGCATCTGTCACGCTAGTACGGGCCACGACCCCTTCCATAGCCAACATAACTTTCCTGCAGGTAGGGCAGACGCCTTCCCCCCGATCTGGATGATCCCAATCGTCCAGTTCCTGAAGACAGGACAACTCCCTGATGATCACTTCGAAGCGCTCCAGCTGAGGACCCACGCCTCCTACTATACGCTGATCGGGGTCCATATCTACAGAAAAGGATTCTCAGCCCTCTTGTTGAGGTGTGTGAGCGAAGACGAGCAAGGGTACGTCCTTGCCGAAGTTCACGAGGGGGTCTGTGGGAACCATATTGGGGGGCAAGCCTTGGCGCACAAAATCCCGCACCAAGGGTATTTCTGGCCAACACTGAAGAAGGACGCCATCCGGCATGCGCGGTCCTACATAAATTGTTAACGTCATGCGCCACTCATCCGAGCTTGCCCCGAGAACCTCACCTCGGTGCGTAGCCCTTGGCCCTTTGCAAAATGGGGGATCGATCTCGTCGGTCCCTTCCCAAAAGTCAAGGGGGGCTTCACGCAGGCGGTAGTCGCTGTCGACTACTTCACTAAATGGACGGAAGCCGAACCCCTCGTGGAGGTTACCCAAACCAAGTTCGTCAACTTCGTCTGGAAGAACAT
This sequence comes from Ajuga reptans, assembly GCA_032274785.1. Lineage (NCBI taxonomy): Eukaryota > Viridiplantae > Streptophyta > Magnoliopsida > Lamiales > Lamiaceae > Ajuga > Ajuga reptans. Next base: position 6,067 of record JAUEKW010079128.1, read on the forward strand.
TGTCTGCTGATTTGGTATCCCACGATCCCTAGTGACGGACAATGGAAAGCAGTTCGATAATCAGAATTTCAAGGAATTCTGCGATGACCTCCAAATCAAAACACACTTTGCAACCCCCTACCACCTATAATCCAACGGGAAAGTAGAAGCCGTTAACAAAGTACTTAAGCACACTTTGAAAGCTTGCCTCACCGAGCTAAAGGGATACTGGGCGGAGGAGCTACCGGGGGTCCTCTAGTCGTACCGGACGACCTCAAGGACTTCCACTGGGGAGACCCCATTTTTCCTCGCTTACGGGACCGAGGCCGTTGTGCCGGTCGAGATCGGGGCCCCGACGTACCGCATACTCAACCATGATGATCAAGAAAATGATCAAGCCATAAGAACTGACCTCGACCTTATCGACGAATGCCGAGCCGAAGCAGAGAGGTAGAACACTGTATACAAACACCACCTTGAAAGGTTTCACGACAAACAGGCAGGGCTCCGAAAATTTCAAATAAACGACTTGGTCATGAGGGAAATAGTCCCGGCCCTACGGACGGGAGTCTTCTCACCCAATTGGGACGGCCCCTACAAGGTCTTGAGGTGCCTCCAGAATGGAGCCTACGAGTTGGATGATCCGTATGGGAAGAGGCTCGGCCACCCGTGGAACGCCCAACACTTACAGAAGTACTACCAATAATGCTACCAATAGCAACCGAGCTCTGTAATATACTAGGTACTTTTTATGAATAAATGGTCGGGTCATTTTGAAGACTTCACACACGTTCCAACATAAAGCACTCGCCTTTAGTGGCAAGCACGAAAGTCTCGTCTTTGTGCGAGCAGAAAAGACTCGCCGTTAATGGCGAGCACGAAAGTCTTGTCTTTGAGTGAGAAGAAAAGACTCGTCTTTAGTGGTTAGCACGAAAGACGTGAGGCGAGCACGAAAGACGAGAGGTAAGCAAGAAAGTCTTGTCTTTGAGTGAATAGAAAAGAACTCCCTCACCCAAAGGACTTCGCCAAGATTTGGCAAAGCCCCCACAGGGAAGGGGGGCTGATCGGGCCATCCGGAAAGGAAAAACACAGGAAAAATCAAGAAAAATTACAAGTGTGAAAAGTTTTGAAAAAATCACAAGGGCATAAAATCCCAAGCATACATGCTAAGCCTCAGAGCTCGAATACAAAATAATAAAAAGAAAAAGGAAATTATCTTTTTCATTAGACACGGAAAGGAATACAAATTACAAACACCTTGAAGGCTGCCCACTATTACAAAAAGAACACAAAAAACGACTAGCCTATTTTATCGGGGCGGGGTCTTCCCAGTCCACCTCGGCGCTAGTCGTGTTGTCGTCTAGGAAACAGATCAGCTCACCATGCAGAGGACCCATGTCCACTCCCAACCGCTCGTGGACCTGCTTGATCACATCCACTTAGGTGTATAGCCGTCGTTTGCAGTGATACTCCCCTCCCCGGCCTCGTATGCCTTGATCGCCGCTTTCACTGCAGTGGCCTGACTCTCCACCAAAACCGCAATCTGAGCTCCTTTGGCGGCGAGCTCTTCTTAACGAGTTTGGAGAAATTTGTCCCGCTCTGTGATGGCCTCGTCCCGCACAGCAGTCAGCGCCCTGTGCTCTCCCTCAAGCTTCAGGGTGGCCTCCTTCTCTGCCCTCTCCTTCTCCAACATTGTTGAAGTCGCGGCAAGCTCCTGACGCAACCTCTCTTGAGCAGCCGTCAGTTCCTCCACCTTCTTCTGCGCAGTTTGAACATTGAGCAGAGTAGTTCGCAGGGCGGGGGTCATAAAGTCCCGCTGGGAGGTCTTGGAATTTGCCAACATAAGAAGTCCCATGGACCTCCCCATCAAAGCAAGCGACCCTACGAGCTTATCTTTCAGAGACAGCTCCTCGATGCACCGCTGCATATCAGACGTCCAGGCACGTGCAGGAAACTCCATCATGGATTGGATAATCGACGGAATCCCAGGAGTTGGGGAAGGGGCTGGGGAGCGCAACCTCACGTACCCCATTAGGAAAGCTGGCAGATATCCCACCTTGAGCATCTGCTCGACTACTTTGGCTCGCTGGGGTTCCCAGCCCAACAAACATTCTTCCACTCCACACACGGCCGGCATGGACCCCCTGTTGGTTCCCGAGGTACCCTCCTCGCTTGACGCCTCTAAGGCTGCCCGCTTGATCGGAGAAGGGGCGGAGCGCGTTCCGCCGTGGCCCACTTCCTTGTACCCTCCCCTGGTGACCTGATCACTAATTCCACCGGTGCAGGCATAGCCACCCTGGAAGAAGAGGGCACGACCTTCTTGCCCTTTCCAGCAGCTCGGTGCTCCTGAACCGAGGGCCTTTTTTCCCTCACAACGGGCACCTGCCGTAGAGGGACCGTGGGCAGAGGCGTTTCTTTAGCCTGCGAAAGGGCACTCTGTTCTCCCTGTCACATGGTCTCAACAGACGCTGCACCAAACAAACAGATGTTAAAAAAATGGCAAGAGTAGTGTATATAATGAACAGAAAGGGACAAATGGAAAGGGAAGGGACGGAGCGACTTACGATAAATCGGCGGATAAGTCCTGTGGGGCTCGTGGTGCATGAGGTTCCTCGTGGTAATTTCTGCCTTCACGTTGTAAATCTCGGGCTTTTCCTCCCTCCTCATCTTGAGATTGGCAAGGAACTCCGCCGAGATCGAAAATAGATTGCCACAATATACAAATCAGGGATCGAATTAAAATTAGAAAAAATGTGGTCCTACTGACCAAAAATAATGTCACTCACCTCTAATCGGTTGGAAGTCGGTTGAGATGCTGATGCGGTCCGGAGGGCCCCCGAGCTCGGACGGAACAGGGGACATCCAGTCCCCACCCACGAAGAACAATTTCTCCTTCCAGTCTGGGATCGATTGAGGACATCCCTTAATTAATTCCCCCGGACATTATCCTCCTAGAGAGGTAGTACCTTCCCTCCTTGCCCGTCTTGGGATTGAACTGGTACGTATAGGTCAACTCCTGCGGCGTGAGGATAGGTCGGGCTTTTCTACGAAACACGATCATCGTTCCAAGGATTGAGAACTACCAGTTGGGTGTGATCTGAGTCAGGGCGATCCCCAAAACTACAAGCAGACGCTCATAGGAAGTTGCAGAAGAAAATGAAGTCCCGCTTTGAGCATGTGATAGTTGATCACAACGCAACCCGGCGGTGGCCTTTCAGCCCGCTCTTCGAGAAATGACAAGATTAAGCACATGTTTCTCGGAACCTTGTGGGTCACGGCCCAAGAAAACAACTCTTGCACCGTCGCCGTGCTCTCCCACCTGTCCTCGCACGCGGCATTACTGTTGAGTTCAATCCGGCAGGGGGGCCGTCTGCCGAAGTCAATTTTTGGCCCTTCGGACTTCAAGGCCTCATCATTGGGGATGTACAAGTTCTCCGGGTAATGCACGAACGGCTCCAGGGTTACGTAGCCACTTAGATTCACCCAGTACTCCATATCCCCCCCTTTATACAAGACGGGCATGCCCCCGGGGAAGGCCGTCCCTCCTTTCTCCCTGAACTCCTGCCGAATATTTACGTCCAGCACCAGGGTAAAATTTGAGACCTCCTCCTTGTCCAGCTCGGGGTCCTCCTCTGGTCCGACCACGGTCGCGACTGCCGCACTAGGCCCTGGGGCGTCCTCCCAGCGGGCACTGAGCTGTGGGTTCCCAAAACGGGGGCTCCCCACGGCAGCAAATATCTCCTGGGAGTAGTTGGCATTCCTCAAATCTTCCATAAGGCGAGCGGTCTCCAACGGATACTCCCCCTCCATCTTAATAAAAATAAAGTAAAAAACGACTTTCGTAGTTACCTGAAATGAGGTGCTGAAGGAAGGCACAAGCTATTTCTTCGCAAAAATCCTCTCTTAAAAGCCAAAGGTAAAAAGGAAAAGTAAAAAAATGTGGGATTTCTATAAAGGGAGAAAAAGTGTCCAACAGTAAAAAAAACGACGGCCAAGATTGAAAACACCCCAACGGTCCAGATTTCTCACTGCTTCAGAGGCTAATTGGCACTCAATACATGGTCACGCCACAGCCACGAGAGAAAGGTGAAATGTCTCTCCACCAAACAGGCACTATGCGTCCCCCACGTGTCACAACCTTAGAGTGCCAACACTTTCAAAAATTCAAATTTTTAAGTTTTCCCGCTCTCGCAAAATGTCAAGTTTGCACGACTACAGCCCGCTTCGTCCTGCAAACTCAAGGGGGCAATTGTGGATGGTCATTGCCTGATCATTCCCTTAACTGTGGAAAACCGCCACGTGGCTCGAAGCTCACCTGCCGGGCAGCGCACCGCTCTCACCTAAACCTCATGGCTCGGGCCAGTGCCTCGTCAACACATCATCACGCACGAGGAGCCAGCCAACTTACCAAAATGACCTAAAGAGAGGTCGTTCGGCACCAACCGAGGAGCTCATTCCGTGAAGGAGCCCGCCAGCCTACCAAAAACAACCTAGATAGAGGTCGTCCAGTACCAGTCGAGGACGCCCGAAGAGGCCGAAGATAGTGAGCTCGTCCCCAAGCGACCTCAGTGGACCCCACTGATGGGCCCCAGACACTTCGTGTCCGCCACGTGGGGCCCCACCAGGACACCTGCTAACCAGGTGGCACACATAATTAAAGGGGAGGAAAAAACACATTGTTAAAACATTACGCTTAAGTAAAATATAAAAGAGTTATTTTCAGATTTCATCAATTGCTAAGTTGTTCTCTTCGAATCCCAGCCAATCAGGAACAATGACCCGTCAACATACGTATACATTAGGTCTATCCATATAAACACGACCTCCGGTCGACTCACTCGAGCTCGCCCACGACCCACACATCCGGTCCTCCTAATTATAAATATTTGATTGTGAAGCGCGTGCAGCCACAATCATTTAATTTCAGCCACTTCATCACCTTTGATACTAGGTTAAGTAGGCCCCCACCACATTAGCAGTATTTAATCATTAGATATTATTATATTGTTTGATAAGTCCTTGAGTGTAGTTTGGATATTGCATAAAGCTTGAAGATATACTTGTAAGAACCTGAACACATGTGTTGTATGAGGTGTTGCAACACCTTCTTACACACAGTGTCTGGTTCGAAATTAAATATATTTTCACCTTACTGGACTTGTATATTATTATATATTATTTATATAAATTAGTTAATATATCAGAAGTTAATTAAGGATTCAAGATTTAGTGAATTAGATTATTTTTAATTTAATATTCATCAAATCTTATCCTTAAATATCACTTGATCTTATCTAAATTTATAAATAACTGAAAATCTTCTCTAACAAGTTTTTCAGTTGTTCCTCTCTATCTCTTCCTTCTCTCTCTATTTCTTAACCGTCATGCAGGTGGACGCAAGTATAAAAAGGAAACGATAGAGTCTGAAAAGTTGTTGATCATGCAAAGAAAAACAAGTCTCCACTAAGTGTCACAACACCGTGAAGAAACCTGTGTTCCAACTACACACTCTTTTATTCTCACTTTTGTTTTTGGTGAGATTGTGGAGTTCTTTGTTTTAGAGTTTCTCCATAGATGTGTGTAGGATCAGTTTTGAAGATGGTTTGAGAAAATTGTTTGTGTTTTCTCAAATTCATAAGATTGTGTTCTTTGTAAATTGTTCAAACATTCAACTGTGTTACTAAAGGAAGTTTTGACTCAGATTTTACTTGTCTGAGTTTTTCATATGATTTCCTCTCTGATGTTTATGTAACTGTTGTACAATTAATGTTTAATATTGTTGTTTCTGATTACAGTTACATCTAGTGTTGCATCACCCTGCGCAACACCTTCCATATACCTGGTAGAGATTCTTACAATTGGCACCAGAGCCTTCACTTTATACTACTAAGTGAGATCCTGCTTCAATAAAGAATCATGGAAACACCAGGGACATCACTAATGAAACCTCCAATACTTGATGGGTCAAATTACTCCATCTGAAAGATCAAAATGCGGGCTTACATCAAATCACTGGATGAGCGCGCATGGAGATCCATAATTATTGGTTGGGTACCTCCACGAAAAGAAGAAGACGATGGTGATTATATACTAAAATCAGAAGAATAATGGACAAATGATGAGTTCATTCTGTCGTGCTACAACTCAAAGGCCATCAATGCAATATTTGGTTCGGTTGATTCATCATTGTTCAGGATGATTCAAAACTGCATTGTAGCCAAGGATGCATGGGAAACTCTTCAACGACAATGTGAAGGGTCTGAAAGTGTAAAGAAATCGAAGTTGAGAATGATCACTACCAAGTTTGAAAATCTGAAGATGGAAGAAACTGAAACAATTTCATCAGGTAGGGCCTGAGTAGTGATTCGTTGGACAATACGAAAGAAGACCGCTTGATCAGTCTATTGATGAATCACCCACTACCTAGAGTACGTATGGTCTTTTTTTGTGCTTTATGGGTGATCCTTTTCTTTTGTGACTAAAAAGGGCTCTGCCCTGGGACGACTGAGTGCCTTTCAGGCTGGTTTGAAATGAGGCACAATGATTGGGGGATCCTATCAGCAATGAGAGGTTAGTAAATAAAGTAATGAGAACTCTTCTTGAAAGATTCAATATAAAAGTCTATCATCTGGAGGATTCTCGTGATATATCTAGAATGCCTCTAAATGAACTCATTGGAATACTTCAAACTTTTGAATTGAATTTGAACCATCAACAAGAACTTAGAGGAAATGTGAAAAAC